>VXAB01001452.1:39155-92144 GCA_013399175.1 Odontophorus gujanensis | reverse complement strand
GGAGGGAGGGGGGGGGGGGGTAGGGTCCCTTGGTGCCCGAAGCCCCCGAGAGAAGCGGGATCGCAGCGCGGGGAGCGCCTCAGCCCGGCGGGAGCGGGTACCTCTCTCTGCGGTGCCGGAGGGGACGGGGGTCTCGGCGCCCGCCCGCTTCGCCTCGCTCCCCGCTTCTCGCTGCTCCCGGCCCGGCTTCGGCGGAGGCTCCTGGCAGTGCGAGGGGAGAACCAGCGCCGGCCTGTTTACCAGCCGCCTCCCCTTCGGACCGCCCCGGCTCCGCCTCGAGGCTCTCCCCTCCGCCACCATCACCACTTCTCCGCTCCTCCTCCTCCTCCGCAGCTCCGCCCGCCCTGAGGGGCCCGAGGGGAGCGACGTGCCTTGGCGGCGGGGTGAGGTTGAGGGGTTTGGTCGCCGGGTCCAGACGGACGTGTGTCGCTTTCGTGCCCCTTGAATCCCTGAGAGGGCCGCCGGTGTCACGCTGTGTCCGCTGGTGGGGTGAGGCGTCCTCCTCCGCCGTCACCCGGTGCTCGAGGGTCGCCCTCAAGTACCCAGCACAGCTTCATCAAGGTTGGAAAAGAGGTCACAAAGCCCAGCCCACCCCACCGTGCCCACTGAACACGTTGCTCAGTGCCGCATCCCCACGGTTCTGGAACACCTCCAGGGGCAGTTAACCCATTTGGGTCACTGAGTCCCTCCTTTCAACCTGGCTTTCCCCATATCTCCCCAATCATCCCCCATTGTCACCCTCCAGAGGGCCATGCTTCCACCTGGATAGCCCTTTTCTGTGCAGCAAGAAACTCAGAATGGAGACCTGAAACGCTTCCCACGTTTTCCTATCCGTGGTACTGATTCTTAACCACGATGCTCCATAAAAATGCTTCTTCAGCTCAGAGGACTCATTTCTGCAGCTTTCTGACACTCAAAGCACAGAACCGAGCCTGGAAACAAACACACCCCACCTACACTGTTGTCCCTGCTTGCAAAGAATCTGATCTATGTGACTTCCCATGAAAGCATCCACCAACTTGCACAGGCCAAGGAAATTCACGTCTGCCTCAAACTCATTGCAGCCTACAGCCCTGTGCTGCAAATTGCTTTGAAAATCAAAGCTCTTTTTTGAGACCCTAATTGCCCCCAGCCAGCACATCCATGGCTGGATGCTTTTGGATAAGAATGCTGCTCTCATGCATGCCCCGCAGCACAGGGTCTCCTACAGATGGAAGCAGAGCTTTACAAATTAAAATATTTCGGGGAAATGAGCCATATCCCTGTTTTAACTGGCTATATCTGGAAAGAGAACTGGCAACGAGGTGGATTATGTTGGCTGGAAAGAGCAACCTCTCCCACAGGACCGGACAGAGTCTGGGATATTGAGGAAATAGGGTCAGTTTAATGGTCCAGCTTGGAGTGTCTATCTGAAGGGGATGGAGAGGAAGCCAGGATTTCCTCAGCATCCCATAGAGCAATACCTGCCCCTGGGGGGCCGTCTCTAATCAGGGCCTTGTCTCTTTATAGCCAAAGAGAAGCCGCAGTGGAGAGCAGACTGGTGTTCCCTGTTCCCACGGAGAAGCTGACCCATGAGAGATGCTAGTCATCCAGCAGCTGGGAAAGCTGGTGAGCCAATTCCTACTGAATGGCACTTCTATTTCCTCTGTAGCAAATAAATAACCGTTCTCCAGGACTGCACTAGATTTTAGCTTTCTTGGCTGCGACTGGAAGGACTTGAACTAAATCTAGGAAGCTCTGAGTGGTTGGGGTCCCCTGGGCTCTACTCTCATTCTCCAGTTTAAATCTGTCAGCAGAACCCACTAGCTCAAAAGCCCTAGGTCTGTTTGCAAGACATTCTGAGGGTACACCAGAAATGCAATTACCTGTGGGAAAGGAAAGCTAAAATGTGTTGTGAGTGTATGTTTAACACTATGTCCAGTACATTAAGGAAGACTTGACAGGTACAGCTGATGCTGGTGACATACTCAAGCAGCTGTTCCAAAGAAATTTGATAAGATCCTACAATAAGCACTTTTTGTGCCTCTGAAATTTAAAATGTTAGCTGGTGGTCTGTGAACAGCTGGCTTTCAAAGCAAGCAGGACATCTTTCCTGGGAAGAACCCATGAACCACAGGGTCATGAATGAAATTAGAGTGAATGAATAAAGTCCATAGGGTGTAACCAGAATGCTAGGGAGTAATATCTCCTTGTGCAGTGCACATGAGAAAACTGCCAAGAGCAGCAAGCCACAGACCTAATCCACATAAAGAAGGAAAAAGTTGTTGCCTGGAAGGTCTCTTTCTGGATGGGTGTTTGCACTACAGCAAGGCCTCCCAGTGATAGATGCAAATAGCCCAGATCTCCTCCTGTCTTTCCTCACTTTCAAAAGGGGAAAGAGTGTAGCAAACTAGTCAGAATAGATCATGGACTGATAGAATCATTAAGGTTGGGGAAGACCTCTAAAATCAAGTCCAGTCATCAACCCATCACCACTATGCCCTCTAACCATGTCCCCATCCTCCAAGGATGTTGACTCCACCAGTTCCCTGGGCAGCCTGTTTCAATGTGCATTCTTCCCAAGAAGAAATTTACGCTAATATCCAACTTGAACCTCCCCTGGGGCAACTTAAGGCCGTTACCTCTCATCCTAATGATGATGGGCAAGAGGGGCATGGAGAGGTAACTGCACACTGTATTTATCTGGGTTTGGTGGTGTTGGAAGTCTTGTCAAGGGGATCTGTTGGATGGATTGATGCTTTTTGTTCTGTCAAGCAAAATAACAATTCAAAGCCACCCTATAGTTGTCCTCTAGATTCCACTTGAGCAACATAATGTTACATTCCTAGTACTGTCAGGTGAGACAAGGATCAAGCATGGCATTTTTCTAGGAAAAACAGAGATCCAGCTGCCTGTAAAAGATATCAGGAAGGGAGATGACAAGAAGGCAGCATCCAGCACCCCTCCGTGCTCCAAAGCACTGTGTTCCTGGCATTCAGCATAAAAAGGATTTGTCTCTTACCCTCCTCACTCAGCATTTTTAACCCATAGCTTTGAAGAGGTTGGTAAAAGCACCATTATCCACTAGAAGTCAGTAGTCCTTTCAAGGTGGAGCTATCTGGTACAGAACACAGGGGATGATGTACTTGACAGACTGCCCAATCTTGCTGTAAGATTCAGAGTGGGCTTTAAGAGAATGACTCCATTACAAGTCAACATCTAGGCACCTGCTCACGCCTCTGGGGGTCCATTTGTGCACTGACATCCCACAGGACTCTCTCAGATTTAAATATAACTCGAAAGCAAATATATGTAGCACAGAACAGAGCTTTTCTGATTTTCTTATCAAGGAATCATTATCATAAGGGCAGCTGGATGCTGCTTTTGGCTCCTAGGCTCCCTGGTCAGGGTTGTGCAACATGCAGTGGCAGAGCAGCTCATGTTGTTCCAGGAGTACATGAATTACAGTTTGGAAATACCTTTGTTAAACAATTACATTACAATTCCAAACAGTCTATCTGACTTTTCCATCCTCTGCATGGCTTGTTTACTTGAGAGACACTAATCCACTTCACCTGTTCCAGACAAAGTAGGCAAAGTAAACCTACTGATAGGGCTCAGAAACACAGTTTTATTATCTTTCCACAAAAACATACTATGGAATTTCCATGATTCATTCACCCATTTCAGGGACAGTGGAATAATCAAACAAAAAACATACATTCCCAGGAGAAAAAAACAAAACCACATCCGGTACAGGAGAGAAACTTTTGAAAGTAAATACAAAATCCCGCTAGAAGTCTTATCTGAAGAAAAAATACTTATCATAAAACACAATGGGGAAGGGCGAAGATCAAACAGTATCAGTTCTTGTGAAGGTGTTTCCCCTTCTCTTCACAAGCCCTTGATAATAAGTCAATAAAAGGTTTTACCGAGACTACAAAGAAGATCTGAAAGCCCTGCTGCTTCCCTTTGAGAGTATATTCAGGCTCCAGTCAGTTTCAAAAGCTGCTTCACTTTGCTAAAAAGCCTTGTGACCTTCCAGCCCTTCCAGCACAGCTACAGCAATTCATAGGAATGAATATTTATGCTGTCTCCTATTCAGCCATCATTTGACAAGCTGCCTAGGTGACAGGGAGGTCCATCACAAATATGACCCTGCTGTGATAAACAAGATGGACAGGGAGAAACCATGCAGCTCACCTTTACAGTGAGAAACAAAACGAGCCCTGGCAAGAAGACAACTCCTGGAATTCTTTATTCCCTGATAGGAAGGTGATTTCCAGGATGATGCAGCTGAAGCAGTAACTTTTTCCAGTAACCTGAAAGCTGCTGGCTTTAACGCTTTCCTACATGAATTCTTGGAAGAATATATCTGCTGAGTTGAGACACTGAGCTGCTGACTTCTCCCTGAGCCTCTTATGGTTTTGTACTCCTCTACTACATCCTTGTTCATAGAATCGTAGATACACTGAGTTGGAAGAGACCCTTAAAGGTCACCTGCTCCAACTCTCCTGCACTGAACAGGGACGCCTACAGCTCGTCCTATCACCGTGCCTCCTTGTGAAAACAGCAGCAGAATCTCTATTTTGCCACCAGTACAGCATAGCTTGTACGAGATTTGCAACCCCTCAAGCTATTCTGAACACAAAGAGTCTAGGAAATGAAAATCTGGCAGACTCGAAGGAATGGGACTGAATATGGAAATTGGATAGGAGGAGCTTTTGCTGATGATAGCGATGCAACACCTGCTTGAGAGCATCGCACAGCAGGTAACAGAGGGAAGCACAAGCAATGGCAACCACAATGAGAACAGTGCAAAAAGAAAAAAAAAAAATGCAAACTGGTCCTAACACTCTCAGTTTTGCTTCTTAGCTTTGAGCAGGTGACAGCAGGACTGCCACGTTTGGCTGATGTATCTCCATTTTTGATGTTCCCCCATAAAGACTGGTACCTGTAAACGCCAGCCAACAGTATCTGAGTCCTGCTGCCCTCACTATCCCCACTTCTCCTCCTGTGCTCCATTCTGGGCCCCATGGTGCCTGCAGATGCCAGCCCACTCTCTGAGCAGAACGGCCCCGTTGTTCAGCTGTACCACGCTGTCTGCCTGTGCCTGCCTCGGCTCCTGGCCACGTCGAGGTCGTAGGGTGCTGGGACAGAGACAGCTTTGTCTGCTGCATATGTATGCTGCCAAGTGCAACAGGCCATCCTGATACTGCACTTCCTAAAAATAGCTTGCCCCGCAGATAACCCGCACCCTTTAAAAGCCATAGGTCTCAGTGATAAGCCTTCACATCACTCGTGTGAAATCTGGAGTATAGGTTCTTCTCCTGGGGCAATGAGAAGTGCTCTGAAGAAATAGGTAAAGGAGCAGAACAGAGGAGCTCCAATTTAGCTCCTCCTTCTCGTAGAGGCATGCATTTTGGATAAAAAAATATACTCAGTTTGCATTTTACCCTTCCACAGCTGGCAACACAGCCATTTATTCTTTCACATTTTATTTTAATAACAGGGGAGTCAAGCAAGCTCAACTGACAGGTTGGTTCCCAGGGAAACACAAGCAACTTATTTCTCTCAAATAGCAGGCACAAATGTTTCCTGTGTTAAACCAAGCAGCCTGTTGTGACATTCAGAGCTCTGGGATATAATTCCTAAAGGACACGACACGTGTCCCTGAGGTGGGGAAGGAGGATGGCATCAGCACCTGCAGAAGGGCACGCAGAGCTGGTGGGAATTCCATTCCCAGAAGGAATCTGGCCCCTAAATCAGATTTGGAAGCAGGTTTCTGCTCCTAGTTCTCAGCTATGGGTCTGCTGGGGTTTACCCATGAAATCTGAGCAAATCTCTCTTCCAAGCATTTGCCCATTCACCTCTTGGATCTTCCAGTACCCACAGTGATCTTCAGCAAGGAGTTTACAGCTCAGCCACCCACTGCGTGAGGATTCATCTCCATTGGCTTTCCATACCCCACATCACTGGCACCCAGCTCTTGTATGGGCTGTGACACTCACCCCACTTAGGATTTTCTAACCTCCCCGATGCGCTCCTTCAGCATCTAAAACCACATTCTGCTTTCACTCATCTCCTGTGAACCCACACTGAAGCAGTTCAGAAGCAAGCAGGTGATCCCTTGGCCTCCTGACAATGTTCTTTCCTCTCCTTGGGCAGTTTGTTTTTGGCTCAAAATTAAATAAAGAAAAAAAAAAGAAAAAGAAAAAGAGCAAGATAGTGAAATACAAGTTCAGCATGCCAAAGTTTTCAGGTGCCCAATGTTACTGAACAAACAGCTGACAAACACGGCCATGGAGCTTTGTTCTGCCAGCTGGAAACTTCAGGTCGTGCTGCACCCGGACACCACTGTGACAAAATCCTCAGGAAAAGGCCATGTACAGCTGAGCAAAACTCTACAAGGCAGAGCTTTCATCTCCAAAAAGATACCAAAAAAGGCTTGGATTATTTTTTATGGAATTGCTGTGTTCTTCAGTTTACCAAGGAATATTTTCAATGAAAAGGTCTGTGTCCACACAGGTGACTCAGCCCAGCTCAGCATCTGTGATTCACTGCCCTTGAGCGTGTCAGTGGTGACCTGTGTGGTGTGGAGTCTCTTCCTCCCTCAAAACATCCTTAATAAATGACATGGACAGTGTCTGTTAGGTAATGGGACCACGGACAGCGGGTGTCTGTCCCTCTTGGGTGCTCACACCCCATGTCTCCCTTCCCCACACAGCTTTTCCATTTCATTTAGTTGCACATCCAGTTGGGCTGAGCTTACTGTCCAACCAAGCAATGAATTCACTCAGACAGTCACTGTAGAATTCAAACCACTTCCCTGAGCTTTCCATGGGCATAAGAGAGGGGGAAAAAAAAAAAAAAAAAAGGTTACCTAAAGGAAATGAAGCAGGCCAAAAATCAAAAGGTGAATGATGATCCTTCACAGAATTACTTGCTCATGGACACACTGTCCCAGCCCATCTCCAATTGGAAACTTTTCTTATCAGGTCATTTTGAAAAAATGAAATGAAAGATGAGACAGATTTCTAATGCAGAAATGGCAAAAGTGCATTCGGAAACTCATTCCTCTTTTCTGCACACAGGCCAAATAACCAGGAGCTCTCAGTGTTGATGTTCCATGTCTGCCTGAATCTTGCAGATACTTTCCACAGAAGGAGAAAAAATGTGTCAAATGGAATAATCATGATCCCACACAACTTCAACATAAATCTTTGAAGATAAGAATGACTAGTTGATAGCCAGGTTGGATATTAGGAAAAAGTTCTTCTCTGAAAGAAAAAAAGGTGATGTATTGGAACAGGCTGCCCAGGGAGGTGTTGGAGTCACTGTCCCTGGAGGTGTTCCAGATCCATGGATATGTGGCACTGAGGGACACGGTTCTGCTCATGGTGGGGGTGGGTTGAGGTTGGACTTGGGGATCTTTTCCAACCTTAATGATTCGATGGTTCTAAGCCTAAAAATAAAGGGTCTTTTTCACCTTTTACAATTGCCACTGTACTTAAAGGCCACTGTGAGATTCCTGCTGCTGAGGCACTGAGCAAACTACAGATCTCACACAGGTCTTAGATCACGCATCATTTTTTTTTTCCTTTTCCCACCCAGATAGAGCAATTAATCTCTAATTAGAGTCCACCTCTTAATGAAAGCCTGGCCTGTGGACCAAAAGTCCACAGCCCACCACAACCCTATACAAACAATCATCAGATTTTCTTATTTCCCAACACCTGCTTTCCCCCTCTGCCGCTCAGCACCACTAACCTTTCACGGGGCAGTGCAATGCACAGAGGCCAGACATTTTCAAAACCCAAGAAGATTCATAGCTCCAGGCTTTTCCATTTTGCAGACTATAGCCCTTTGTATCCAAGTTCCCTCCTGTAGAAACACGCCGCTCACGGATGGGAGCGGGGCCCTTTAAGTCCTTTGTTGTGCTTGCACAAGTGGAAAACAGCGTCTATAAAAAAAATCCCCTCCGTTTGCCAAGCTGTGTGTAGAGATTATGAATCATTAAATGGCAGCCACGTGTCAGCAAAAGTAGCAGGAAGTGTCTTGCGTTTGACCTTTATTTGTAATAGCAAGAGCACTTTGTGGCATATAGTTACGATGATGTGATTTATCCCCGCTCACTGAGAAACATCAGATCCATTGCCTGCATGGTATGTTTTCCCCATTAAAAAGAAAATAATATCCAGCTAGTAGCTGTGAGGCTGGAGGGACTCTGAGAAAGCCCTCTTGGTTTTGTGTGCTTGGAAGCTGTAGGATTTCTTCCTTTGGGATCCTCATGGAGTGGGGTAGTTGGAAGCTTGACAAGCTCAGTGGTTGGATGCTGGCACAGCATTCCAGCACTGAACCCTCTCCTGGTTGAATGCTGGGAATAAGAAACACATGCTAATTTTTTTAGTAAATCCCTCAAGTCAGGGAGCGTCACTGAGTCATGACAGAGTAGCTCCAGGCTCCAGTGGAGAGCTTGGAAGTGTGTTTGAGCTGTGTCTTGCCTGGCTCTGCCTCACTGAGCACGTGAGCTTTTAGGTACCTGCTCAGACTAAGGGCTTGGTTCCAGAAGTCGTGCTGAGTTGAATTAACTCTTGAAATTAAGTTAAAGTTAAATTAACTGCTCCCTGACATTGGAAAAGGTTCACGGTCTAGTGGTTGGGAACCCTGCCCTCAGCAAGGGAGTTGAAACTAGATGTTCTTTAAGGTCCTTTCCAACCCAGGCCATTCTATAATTCTATGATTCTCTCCTGCTGTCCCCTTTGCTGGATCTGCTTGCAGGAGGGTCTGCCAAGGTGGAGAACCCACATGGCCATGATAAGGGAGCAAGAAGGCTGAGATGACCCATGTTGGGACTACTTATTTGTCCTCAAACAACCCCAGCACCATTCAGACCTCACCCAGCTCGCCTGAGGGCTCTGTGTAAGCGCTGCACCACAACTGTGTTCTTGTAAAAGATGCACGGCACCCTCATGCATGCTTGCTGCAGCACCCACGGACATCATCACCTCTCTCCACGTCCACTGCCGTCACACAGGAGGTTGTGAAAGCCTCTCTGACCCCAACAGGAAGCAAAGATTTTGGTGGTTTGGGAGGGGACTCCTATTCAAGACCAGGACTGTGAGGAGCAGATGTGTCACGTCTGCAAACAGCTGGGTCAGAGGGCAGGGAACCACAGAGCAAAAACAAGCAAAAGAAAGCTCTCAGACAGCCTGCTGCCTCCAGCACTGAGAAGGAGCAGGTGCACAGCTGGCTCGGCAGCACTAGGATACTCTCCACAGGTATCTGCAGCTGTTGCATAAAGCTGAAAAGCACTTTTTCCTGCAGAGTTCAGCCCACATACCCCGGCAGAATAGAGCCAGTTTTTGTACCCTTTCCCAAAATAATGGCACTCTTGCAGGAGTTGAGTCCTGCAGCTTGTTCTAGACCTCCCTGGCAACTGCAGACAGCACAGGTCTATACGTTTTGTGGTAATCATGGCCACTGGACAACTAGGACAGTCTCTAGATGACAGAATTCAAGGTTTTTTGTTTTTTTTTTAAATCACATGATAGAATCTTAGAATGGCTTAGCCTGGAAGGGATCTTAAAGCCCATCCAGTTCCAATCCCTCTGCTGTGGACAGGATTGTTACTCACCAGACCAGACTGTACAGGGCTCCATCCAGCCTGGCCTCGAGCACCCCATCCCTGGGGCACCCATAGCTCCTCTGGGCAGCCTGTGTCAGGGCCCCACAACCCGTATGTGATGCCTTTTATCCTCCTGGGCTGCTTTTGGGATGTGGACATTGTCATCTCACACCTTGACATCAAGAGAGTCCTGATCCTCAGCATTCTTCCTAGCGCTCAGCCTTGTACTTGCACAATTAGAGGAGAAACCCAGGGTTCAGGCACACATAAAACTCCTTGGATTGTTGCAACTATCCACTTTGGTGCTCTGTGCTAAAGAGGCAGATAAACCTACATTTTCAGTTAGATGCCAAGTGTGTGGGGAAGAGAAGAAGGAAGGACTGATTTATGACTTTCAAATGCGTGCACTGGATGCTCCTGGCACCTCCCTGCAATCCCTGGAGGAGCACAGGCAGGAGGAATGTTTGTTTGCCCAGCAGGGGCTTCTGACCAGCTTAACCAGGAGTGCTTCATTAACAATAAGTATTAACAACTCATTTGGCAATGTTGCAGAACCACTGAGGGCTTGGGAGCAAGATCTGAAGGGCAACTTCCTGGGCAGTTGTCACCAGGTCTTGCTCTACTGAGCAGCATTCACGGGATGAAGAGAAGGGAACCAGTCTAAATCCCAGCTGCTAAGGACATCACACAGGATGCACACAACCCTGGAGTGTCGTTCTTCCATCCGTGGATGGAGACTGTGGGCCTCCTCTACCCACCTCAGACTCATCCTACAGGGACAGAAAGGAGAGCAAGAACAAATCATTCAGTGTGCACCAGAGTTAATAATACTCAATGATTCCATGTGGATTTGAGCCTTGTGGTTGGACTCTGGTACCAGTTGGCTGCCAGCTTGGAAAAGCTTTATCCCTATGACTCTGCTACCATGAAAGCTTTTGGAAAGAGGTGTTGAAGAAGAGGAGGATGTGGATGAAGCCAGTCATCTCTTCCAAATGTACGAAGTGTGCTCAAGGAGTTATTTTTTCTTAGGAGACCAAGGTAAAGCTGTACCCATGGTGGGCACCCTTGGAAGCAAGGCTCCTCATCCCAGAGCAGGGGCAGAAAGCCAGAGCCTTTAGCCAAAAGCAACAGGTTAGGCAGGTCTGGGGTGAGGTTACACCCAGAAGACAGGATGGATGGCATGACACAGCCATGTTTCTCAACATTACATCACTCTCAGGTCTGCTTCACACCACGTAAACCCGATCAGGCTGCTTGGGAATTTTCCAGATAAACATTTTTTTTCCCGTCAGAATGTGCAGAGTCTGGGTACACTGAACTTTTCACAGAACACACGTTTCATGCAGCAAACCTCTGATGGAGCACAAGCAGAGAGGTGTTTCCACCAGACAAATCAAATTTCCACGGGGAATCTGAGTGCCAGTTCAAGTGATAGTGGTGATGAGCTCCTTACAAATCCACTCGTTCAGACTTCCAGGGAGCAAGATTTGCAGTCAGGACCCCAGATTATCCAGCTCATCCAGTCAGAGGAGTTTGAGGTTTCTATAAACTCATCTCTGATAGCTCCTGGTCAAATACTGTGATAAGCTTGGCAGTCCACCACTCTGAAGCAGCTCACAGCAAGTGTAATCCCAACTCTGTCTCTGGGCTGTTGGACTGGGTTTTGGGGAACTTCACTGCCCTGTCATTCAGGCAGCCCATAGACCCATTAAAGTGAATGACCTGGGAAGCTCTAACTCTAGTTGCATTGCTGAGATCATTACTCCTTTCATCCCTAAATATCCCCGAAGCCATCATCGGAGAGCAGGACAGTTCTCATCAGCTTTAAAATTTGGCAGGAGTCGCACAAGTTTCAGTCAGCACTGATGGTTCCTGGGATCCACACTGAGTCCGAAAGCAGTTGGGTTTGGCATGGCTTCTGATGAAATTGTTAGGAGATTTCCATTTGAAAAGGGAAATACCTATGTCTGTAGTCAACGAGGACACAAATGAAATGTACCATTAGCCATGGATTACTAATGCTGACTGTGTTGCTCAGAACCCATTAAACTCATCTGCTAGCCATGCCTTTCTATGGTGTATGTGGGTCTGTCAAGCTACATTTCTAATGTAGTAGATGAAGACTACCTTCCCCTGACCTCAGGGTCAAGGATCAGTGAATCTAGCCAAAAATCAAGCTTTGGAACAGGCTGCCCAAGGAAGTGGTTGTCATCTTCTTCTCAGTCTTCTCCTCCAAATCCCTGAGACCCAGTGCCAGATAGGAACTTGTGCTTGCATAAACCAACCACTGAATTAAAGAGGCACGGAAGGGTTGTGACAACATTTCATACTTTAGGTTAGTCAAAGCAAAAGAATAATGCATAACTGTAAAGAAGCATTAAGAAGGGAGTGAGGCAAGAAGAGATATTCACTGCTGTCCTTGGGATGATGTACCAGGAACCAGAACTATGAGTTACTCACTCCTTCACACCCTACATTCGCTATTAGATGAGGGAACACTACAGTGGTGTTATGGATAACTCCAGGAAGCATCTCAGATCACACACTAATCACCCCTGGCGTGTCTACCATCTGTATACAGACACACTCACATATCTTAAAATCACCGAACTCTTTAGGTTTAAGGTCTCTGGTCCAACCCCTTGACCAGAGCATATAGCAGGACAATGAACTATTCACTGTCCTCCACGATCCCCAGGCCCTTTTATGTAAGGTTTTGGGTGTTTTTTTTTTTCATACAGGAGACTCCTGACCAGCTTTTATATCCACATACACATTCTCTTCCCACCTGTAAACCAAAAAGCCATGGTTGCTGGGGCTGCTCACAGGAGAGGGAGGCAGCAGCATTTCCCATTCTCTGCTGGAAAATCCCATTCACTGCTTCGAGGCAAGGCAATACACAGAAGCCCCCAAACAAAACCAAGCCCTGATAGTCAATTACCCTGTTTCAGCTTTTCATTGCAAATGAGGGACTTGCAGGTCAACTACCCATATGGCCAGTCCCCTTTGTTGAGCTAAAATGCTTTTGCAAGGGCTTAGGCCTTTGGTTTTTATTCTGTAAAACAAGGCTTCAGACTTTTCATCACAAAAGGTCAAATGAACCCTTCACGCCCTTTGAGCAAGCTACAAATGATCTAATTAACTTGAACTATCTTCCTACTGCCAAAGTCACCCTCTTCAGCAAGCAGTTTGTGGTTTCCAAGCTAGATCTACATCTACACCACTTAGAAAGATTGTTCACCTGGCACAGACTAACCATGCCCACTCTGAACAGCGATTGTTGAAAGTCTCCTAGTGGTAACCAGATGCTTTTGTGCACAAAATTGAATTTGTTGTGCTCTCTAGTGTGGAGCTCAGGGCTTGCATTGAGTGCTCTTGGACAAAACTGCAGGCATATGGGCATGGCAGATGGTGAAAGACACGCTGGGATGATGCTGGACAAGACTGCACCTATTGGCTCTAGCCACAACTTCTAGTACATGGCTTGGATGCTTTTAGCCACAATGTCCTAGCAGCACAGCAAGGCACATGAGATGTGCTGACCACGCACACAAGGGGCACTCTGAAGGGCACCTATGCACCATGACTTGTCTCAACACCACACAAAGTGGAGATACAGCTGGTTCCTTTCACTTAATGCTGGTGAGTCCATGTTACTCAAGGTCAGGCTATTGAACCACCAGCCACAGTGCTGGTCATGCTTTTTTGTTGCCAAGAAGACAGTCTCAGAACATACAGCACTTCCTCCTTTGAGGCATTTGAGGACTGAGGCTGTGACCTTTGGCTGCTGTTTGGGTTCAGCAGCTGGAGATGGAACTGGAGGCACAGGCAGTAATCCCAGGGGTGAGAAAGAGAAAAGCCCTCTTCCTTCCCCTCTGTCTCTTTATGAACAAACTCAGACCAAAGCAAGCCAGATGCAGCTGAAATACACACTGTAAGAACAACCACATAGCACTAAAGTAAAACTTGTCCCTAGGCTCCTTTAGTATATGACGGAGACTTGTCCATCTAGGGTGTGATCCATCCCATCCTTCTAAGATGAGTGGGGCCCTGAGCACATGATGGAGCTGTGAGCATCTCTGCTCATTGCAGGGGAGTTGAACTAGATGAGCCCTTCCAACTCAAATGATTCTATGAGAGTAATCCCAATGGAAAATCTTTGCACCTAAGCATAAAAAAGTACCCAGCACAATGCAACTTCTCAAACAACATTTATGTTCAGATTTACCCGTTGCTGAAGCCTTCCCATAGTAGGAGTGGTCAGGAATCACATCAAAACAGCATAAGCACAAAGGTTCAGGGAAAAGCTGGAAAGGTCAGGACAGAACGCCTCATGTTTGGACTGATTTTGGCTGACTGCTCCTAGAGATGGTCCGCTCATGAACAGAAGGCACAGCTTGATGGACTCATCTATTCCATGCAGAAAAGCCTGCCACAGACAAGAGAGCAGTCACGTAGCACAGAGCTGCCTCCAGAAGGCTCTTCCTGGCAGGTACCATAAGACAAAACAAGGTTATGTCCTTTTCCCTGGAGATGTTTATCAAGCTTCTGATAAAAATGCAAGTGACCACAGAAGGCCAAATAGCACCATCTGCCTTGGCAGAGCCCAGACGGGTTGGGGGTACAGTCTGGCTTCTAGCTGAGGTGTGGAAACAAATCATTCTCAGTCTTCTGAAAGAAAAAAAAAGGCAATGACCATCTTGCAAGGCTTAGCTGTCCTTCAGGTCCACCTTGGTTCAGTCAAAACTGTGAGGAATTAACATTTTTGCAACACTGGCCCAACTCAGGCAAACTCATGCTGGTGTCTGTATCATACAAAAAGATCAGATCTCATGCACCAAAGCAGAGTATGGATTTTCAGCAGAGCATCTAGCAAAGCTGAGAACTTCAAACCATGACCGCCTTTGGACCATATGTTAAAGACATATGGGCATCCTTCCTATCCTATACAGATCACTGCTGCCAATCTGTCTTCTTATTTTAATGCTCCATGTTTTTTCTCAGACATTCAGCCCAAAGTGTCTTGCCTTGACATTGACCAAATGGCACATGTGAAACAGAGTGTAATCATGAGAAATTAAATCATTACAAGAGAATGCTTTAAACAACACTCAGGTGCCTCATTGGTGCACTTGGCAGAACGTCTTGGGAGATGGAGAGGGAGAGGGAGAGGGAGAGGGAGAGGGAGAGGGAAAGGGAAAGGGAAAGGGAAAGGGAAAGGGAAAGGGAAAGGGAAAGGGAAAGGGAAGAGAGAAGCCAAGCCAAGAGCAGCATAGGATCCTGGTCTCCAAGCTGTCTGCTTGCAGTGTTCCTCTTCTGCCAAAGCAGACAAACCTCCAGCCTGAGAGTACTTTATTCTCCTTAGTGAAGCTTGCACTTGGGCACATAAAAATCCTCCTTCCAAAGGCTCCAGATGGCTCAGCTTTAATGTACGTTACATGCAATGCTGCATGTTTCCAGCTGAAATTTCCATCTGTTATTAGATAGCTTGATATATGGTCTATAAACTTTGGACCTCTGGATACCAATAATGTCATTTGCCTTGTAACGAGCTAATTAATGCCTCGTTTGCAACAAGCAGCTCCCACACAACCCTGTACCAAAGGCTAATGGTGTTTCTGACCTGAACAGCTGAAGAGAGATGTTGGAATTTGGGGTAGAAGTGTTCATATTTAGCTGTTGGGAAGATAAATGTGGAGGTAATAGGTGAATTTAAGCATTCTGTTGTGAACCCAAGGGAACAAGAGGTGTCTGCTGATCTGAAACTGGTGGGTACTTGAGTCTGCTCTCTTGGGACAGCCTTCAGTGCTACCCAGTTATGGCACTCATGATGATGCTCAGACACTAAAGAGGCTCCACTGCCTTGGTGAGATGATGTCCCCTGGGTGTGGATGCTAAGGACTGAGACAAGTTTCTCTCCAAATCTCAGTCTACCTTTTGTACCCACACCTCCAGCCTTCAGCCCCTCCAGCTGCAAAGCAGCAAGAGCTGCCACAAGGACAGCTAGCCAGCCTTATGCCTCACCTCGCTGACAGTCACCACTCACTTTTGGCTCTGTACAGGCCAGCTGTCAGCCAGCTATAGTTCTTGGCTTGGCCTGGGCTGCTTCTGGTGTGAAATGTCTGCCTAAGCCCTACAAGGGGAAGCCAGATGGGGAAACCAGTGTTAATTTGCAGCTGCAGCAAGGCAGAGGCTCATAGCAGTCAAAACAACAAGTTCTGGCATGGTGACTTCCCTCTTCCCTCGTGATCTGTGGGAAACAGAAGGAGAGCCAAGCTCTACATGGGGAGGCTCAATAGCCTGGAGGTTTCCAGGCACAAGAACCTCTTTCTTTCCCTCAGTAAGTCACCCACTAGTAACACAGGTTGGATATGAGGAAAAACTTATTTGATAGAGTGATCAAGCGTTGGTACAGTCTGCCCAGGGAGGTAGTGGAGTTCTGTCCCGGAAGTGTTCAAGAGCTGTGGAGGTGTGGTACTCAGGGATATGGTTAGTGGGCATGGTGGGGATGGGTTGGGGGGTTGGCACTGGACTTGGTAATCTTAGAGGTCTTTTCCAACCTGAACAATTCTGATTCTATCTAAGAACTGTATTTATACAAGGAATTGAAAACATACCTCACTCCCCCTTTCTTCTTCATTGAAGCAGAAGTCCTATTTAAAGCTGCTTGAAGCCAGAGATCCTTAAAAACTAGCAAACCTCCTAATGGCACTGTGCAAACACCAGTGTGCACTGAGTCTGTGGCTTCACAGTGCCGAGCCTACAGAAAAACCTGCTGAAGAAATGGGTGCCTGTTTCATCCTTCCTCACCCAGCGTTGTATACTGCCTTGTCCTCTCACTTGCAACAAGCATTCAATACAACCACACTTTAAGTCCATTTGATCTGAGCCGTAAAAGGGAGGAATAGAAATCACAAAGGGATGGCACCAAAGTTTACTAAGCCATTTGAGGTATGTTCTCTCTAGAAGTGATTTATGTCTGGTTAGTAACTAATTATAATTAGCCTTAGCATCATATCTACTAGAAGACAAGAGAAGCTCCCACTGCATATCTACGAAACTCTCCCAGCATCCTCTCAAGTCCTGAGACTGAAAAAGCATCGATGGCCCAAACCTACCATCCAGTATTCAGATGGGACTATGAAGTGCCCATCAAGCTCCTTTCATTCTGGTGACTTGTCTTTGCCCACATCCAGGAGTGGCTGGTGAGAGAAGAGTGTCAGAATGCAGCAATTAGTTTGCTTCCCCCAAATATCCAGTCAGCTCCCAGCAATCTGTGGCTTCCAGACTTCCTGTGCTACGGAGTGCTCTCATATTTAATTACCTGTAGTGAGCTTTTCTTCTGTGAATTTATCTAGCTGCTTTGTGATCCGCCATAGGATTTCAGCATCCACAATATCCTGTTGCAAGGAGTTCCATAGCTTAATTACACCCTGGGAGAAGCATCTCCTTGTTTGTTTTGGTTTTGCAATTGACTGGTTTCATCTGATGTCCTGTAATTGATGTTTAGGCAGAGATGGGGAGCACACTCTCCCAGCCCACCTTTCACATACCACTCAGTGTTTTGGCCATAGCCCTTTTCAGATATATCCCAAACTGATGAGTCTTCATCTGCTTAGTGACACGGTGGCCACTACTGAATTCTGAGTATCCAGGTTTCCTATCTGAATCTTTTCCAACTTCATTTGCCCACAGTTGCAATGTGCTTGGGATGTAGAAACATGAACAGCCCTTCCTACGAGCACAGCTAAACCTTAATGAGGCTCAAAGGGAACCACAAAATCACCAGCAGACGCTGGCTGCAGCCATCTAACGTTGGCTGCCCATACAGTCTGTCTGCCATGCAGATGTCTGTCTGTCTCCTCACCACCTGCACGCCCTTGCCCAGGGATCCAGGCTCATTTCTATCAATATCGCTTCAAAAAAATTCCAGGCTCGCTCAAATCCCAACCCAGGGAGCAATAAACCTCTCTCCATAAGCCTTGGAGTTGGGTATGGATGGTCCACCAGTAGTCACCAACATGAACGTCACAGAAAGAAGAGACAATGGTGGGTCTTCCCAGTAAGTAGACTGCAGGCACCAGGTGCTCAGCATAAGCAGGTGACAGACTTTCTGTACAGAAAGAAAAGACACCAAGACAGCACAGAAGGAACCAGCTAGCTCCGCTGGGCACAACCAAAATTGATGATGTCTTGTCAGAGCCAGGCCAAGGTTTTGGTGAAGACATGAGATGGGTCTTGGCACCACGCATGCACAGAAGAGGCAATCAGATCATGTTAGGGAGGAAATAGGGGTTAAAGGAGACTTGTTTCAGATGGGAAATGTTAAAATGTGTTTGGGAACCAGAAGCCAGTGGAAGGCTGAGCAAAGAGAAAGCCAAAGCAGAAGGGAGCAGCTGGTGACAGAGTAATGGGACAGTAGGGACAGGCCTAGCCATGCATGCTGCTGGAGCAGGAAATGGGGTGCTGAGGAAGAGGAAGAAAGAAATTTGCTCTTTTGCCAGAATCTCCTTGGAAGAGAACAGTAAGTTCTCTTGGAGCCAGAACGAGGGGGGGGAGGGTGAGCAAGGAAATGGACTTCAAGCCAAGATATCCACAGCAGGAGGGTAGGGGAGGGGAATCAGTGCTGGGAGAGGACTGGGGAGAGAGCCTGGGGCCACTTCCAGGGTGGGACCTCTCCCCCTCAGGTTACACAGGGCATGGGTAGATGGCAACACCAGTCTGACTGCTGACACCTGCAGTAACACAAGAGGTGGAGGGGTCCTTACATCCTCTGACAATGCTGTGCCTTTCAAGCAATAAAACAGAAAGCAGTGTTTGTGTTGGCTTGGATGTGAAGTCAGCTTACGATGGCAAGCAGACGGAAGCTGGGACTTAGCAAATGCGGTGGTTGGACTAGATGATGTTAGTGGTCTTCTCCAATCTTAATGATTCTATGAAATTGGCTTTGCAGTTCTGAAACGTTGGAACTGTTGCATCAGTACTCCCCAGTTTGAGATGGGTAAACTCATGCGCAGTGAGCAGCTGTGACATTACCCACATCCCTGTCCAGACCTGGCATTCTGGACTCGCATTTCTTCTTTTCTTCCTTCCCAGATGTCCAAATATGTCAGCTCCTCTGACACAATGTGCTCGGATCAGAAATGTGGTGGTACCTGGGCAGGTCCCACATCCAGAGCCAGAAGTTTTTTCCCCCTGATGAGGTTCCAATGGAGCCACCCCATGTGTCCCCGCGGTCACCAGTAGCTTTGCCATCACCACCCTCTAGTGGCCACCTCTCATCTCACGGGGTATCCCCATTTTCCACTCTTGTTTGCTCCTCGTTGGTAAGAATCAGATTAGGACGATTCTTCCCAATGTGAGAACATCTCAGGCAGCCTATAAACATAAATCCACCTAAAGCTTCACCCCACAACGTGTGTTGGTCCCCAGGATACTCTGAAGGTTACCCAATGGTTGCAGCTTGAGCTTTGCTGGGCTATGGCCCAAACCAAAGCTGTATGAAGTCAAACACAAACACAAGTGTAAATGTTTTTTAACAAAATATCCATGGAGGTGCTAAAAAAAAACAAATCCTGCTGTGTGAGCAGGCAGAGGAGAACTGGAACCAAACTGGGAGGCAAAAAGGAAGTCAGCAACTGATGGGGTGGCATGTAGCTCAGACTGCTTGCGTCACTCAGGATCCTATTGCAAAATCCTGCAGGGTCTGATTCTTCCCTTCCCAGCTCTTACCACCCATGAACTGCTTCAGGGGGTGAAGAGATACTCTGGGTTCATCAAATCTGGGGGATGTGACTAAGGAGTAAGTGATGGCAATGACAATGAGACATGGCGTTCTCAGCATCTGCTGTCCTTGAGGGCAGCATTATAGCTGCGTTGGCACTTGGAAATGCATCTCCACACCAGGGGAATGCTGCAGAGGATGATGTCTGACACAAAAATCTACCTGTTGAACACATCACCAGGACTGCTAAGAAGTCAGTGAAAGACAACCAAAGCAAGTGAGGTGAAGAAATCATCACAGGGGATTACTGATCCTGAAGCCATTCATCCTCCCAGCTTCACCTGATGACCTCAAGCCCCTGAGTTGTATCAAACAGAAGCTAACCAATCCTTGTCCACCCTTGGACCATTCATGGCTTTCTGGACCACTCATCAGTCTTCCCGTGCTCATCTCTTCCAAACTAAACTGGCTATTCCTCATGGGCATGTCACTCCATGCCTTTACCCTCCTCACTACCCTTATCTGGACCTTCCTCCACTCCTGCTGGATTCTGTATCCTCGGTTGACATGGAGCTATTGTGATATCTCCCTTCTTTGTTCCATCATGAGAGTTCCAGACACCCCACCTGCTCCAGAGATGATTGTCTGCTGCTGAACTGGTGCCTGCTTTGGTTAAAACTGTCAGTTGTTTGGGTCTGGCTTGGTCTCCTCAGGCTCTCGTTGTGTGCATACATACAATGAGCAATAACCCAAGAGTACTGAGCAGGAAAGGCACGGAGAAAGTGGATCAGGTGGGAAGGAGTCAATGAGTGTGCTTAAAACTGAGCTGCAGCGAGACAGAACTAGTGAAAGACCTCAAGGACATGAAGTGGGGACTTGGAGAGCTGCTGACAGTGCAGAAGAGGGCAGAAAACTGCTTGGGCCTGCAGAGGAGTTCCAGGATGTGTGCACAACCCTTGTGCAGAGCATCTACTATGAGCTCACAGCAACAAAGAGAGGCAGCTTCCTTATCCAAGGGAGATGGGAAATCACAAGAGGGCAGATCCTGTGCTATTCTTCTTTGGGAAAACCCCTCTAGTATGAGTGAGCTCCTCACTGACATTTGTGCCTCTGGATTTGCAGAGTGCCTGTATCCATCCTCAAACCAGTGCAGCAATTGTGGCAGCTGATGGACTGGAGATGGTAACACCAGAGGAGGACAGGGCCCAGCAGCATCCATGGCAGGACATCCCCCAGGACCGTGACACAGCCCATTCCTGGTTCCTCCTGCTCCTGGGATGGGTACAAGGATAAGGACAGGTTTGTCCCCAGTGTGACCGAGGTGTTTCTGTCCTCCATCCCTTCTCCAGGTGCTCTCTGCTGACCTTCCCTGCTCACACCACAAGCCCTTTTGTCTTTCCCTCCCCACCGGCTTGGTTTGATGAAGCCAATTTGAGATCTCATGTTGCTAAGCAACAATTATTATCCCTGACAACAGGAATAAATCAAGCTTCCCCCATCTCCAGCATTTCATCTGAATTTTATCCAGATTTGCATTTCTTGTGACCCTCAGGCCTTGTAAGAAGGGAACTTGGTGATGCTCATCTTCATCCCCATTGCTGTCGAAGCTTTTGTGTCAGGAGAGGATCTTTACCACAGCAGGTCCCAGATCTGTATTCTGGTTCAGCAAAATTTAGAATCATAGAATCAGGGAACTGATTGAGTTGGAAGGGACCTTTAAAGGCCATCTGGTCCAACTCCTATGCAAAGAACAGGGACACCCACAGCTCCATCAGGTGCTCAGAGCTCCATCCACCCCAACCTTGAATGTCTTCAGGCATGGAGCATCTACCAACTCTCTGGATAAACTTATGGATAAACCACTTCTCAGTGTCACCTGTACCAGTGTCTGACTACTCTTTCAGAGAAGAAATGTTTCCTAATATCCAACCTGAGCACAAAACAACAGGACGACGAAAGCTCGGGCTGTGCTTGCTCTGACAGAGCATCCAAGATGCCAGCTTAGCAGGTTTCAGAAAATGCCAGCTTCCTTTCCAAAGCAACAAGCTTCGCCCACGAAGGAAAGGAACGATAATAGCTCTGTTCTGTGGCAGCCACAACAAACAAAAGCAGTGTCAGAGCCCCTTCCAGCAAGGAGGCACAGAGGAGCAAACTGACCAAGAAAATGCAAGGAATTTCCTGGCACGGCCAACCCTCCTAGCGTGATCCATGCTCACAAGCTAAAAATCTGAATCCCCACATTGTTCTCTAAGTCAGGATATCAATTCACAGATAAGCAGTAATTAGCCATCATTAAGCAGTGCTGTAAGGTGGCGAATCCTGGAAAAGGCAGTGGATCAAATAGAGCCGTGTTCAGAGAGCAGGAGAGGGTTTTGTGGGGGATTCTCCTTGTGATGGCAAAGGGAAGGTATCAAAGCAGTGATTCTGTGGGCTATGAGAGGCTTTGCAGTGGAGAATAGAGTGGAAAAGCCACAGAGCTGGGGGAAATACTGCAGACTGTGGAGGATGGTAATAGCATTTCTGCATGCAGAGCATCATCGCAGGCTTTTGGGAAGGTGAAATGAGTGCTGTTGTGTAACAGCAGGGAAAGTGCAGGGACTTCAGTGACAAGCACAAGGAGGAGCACGGGTTACAACGCAACACCTCCTCCTTGACCTCACCTCAAGGACAAACTGCTTCTCACCATGTTATCTGGGCTCAGAATCAAAGTATTCAAGTAGGATTTCTGGTGGCACATCCAGGACTTCCTGAAGGTTGCCGCAAAACGTGGAGAATGGCCAAAATCATCTCTTCCTGAGCAGAAAAGTGAACGCAGGCAATGCGTGAAATCCCTTTCCTTTGCCTGTTGTGGCCCATAGCTAATGTGACCCAGAACTGTAAGGCAGCCCACAAGCTCTGCCAGGCCCTGGAGCACTGAACCGAGGAGCCAGCACAGCCCTGACACCGGGAATTCCCAACTCCCCTAAGGCTACGAGAATCAAGGAATCATTAAGGTTGGAAAAGAGCTCTAAGATCCCAAAGTCCAACCCCAGCCCATCTCCCACCATGGCCACTGACCGTGTCCATCAGTGCCACATCTCCACAGTTCTTCAAAACCTCCAGGGATGGTGACCCCATTACTTCCCTTGGCAGCCAGTTCCAATGCATTGTCACTCTTCTGGAGAAGAAATATTTTCTAATATCCAATGTGAACCTCTCCTGAAATCTCATCTCTTCTACCAGTCTTTTTCAAGGTTATTTTCTTTGATTTCCACTGGAAGTTGGGGCAGGAACCATTCTGATCTTACCAGCCACAGCCATACCCTCTGGTGCTCTGCACCTCTCCAGCCCATGATTTGAACCAGGGCATCTGCTTCACCATGGAGAAGCAAAAAACTAATTTTAGGTTTAATTGAATCAAGTAATGAAATATGTAACACTCCAGTGAGGCAGCAATAGGGCTGAAAGCCCCATTCCTGGAGGTGCTCAAGGCCAGGTTGGATGGGGGCCTTGGCAGCCTGATTTGGTGAAAGGCAAATGGCAGCAGAGTAGGGACATGATGACCTTTAAGGTCTCTTCCAACCTAAGCTGTTCTCTAATTCTATGAAACTGAGGCACAGCTGAGCTCTACACCCCGCTGAGAGCCCCAGCCTCCATCCCAAGCACCCAACAGCAATGGCACATAAAGCTTGGGAGCTTCCAGACTAGGCTCTGCTGTGGATCCGTGTTGGCACACATGTGATGTCCCAAACGAAAGGTCTCCCTGCTGACCTCACTCTGCCTGGAGCTAAATGAGGATGCTAACAAACATCTTGGCTGCAACCTGGAAATGGGGCCCGAACCCTATAATGAACTCCAAGAGGAAGCTAAGCAGGCTCTAGAATGTCCTCTCAACCACTTTTACCCAAGAAAAAGGGATGAGAGAGAGAGGATGTACTCTGATTGCACTGCCCTGAAAACAAACTGCTTATCTGCTGTGGTTCCCTGCCCACCTCCCTGCACTGCCCTTGCTGCTTGTACTCTTGGCACAGTCCAACTGACCCAGGAGCTCAGGGACATTCAGAGGGCTGGGATGAGAAGCAGCCCTGTGTTGGAGCTGAATAGCAGAAAGGGACTGTGTGGGTTTCCCTTTCAGAGATGGCTGAGAAAAGGTTTTGTTGCAGCTCTTGGTCAGGTCAGGGGCAACGGGGAGCCTTGAATTCTGATCTCTGTGCTTGTTTGTGCATATCACATTTCATTATTTACCCTTTAGCCTCTGCAAGAGCTGAAGCAGCATAGAGCTCTGTAGAAAGAGCTTCAATGGTCTTGAGCATGGGGCAGTTGTTCCTCTATGAGATCCAGTGAGCCCAAGTTCCCACTCTCCCCTTCTGGGACCCAGGCACTAACACATACAGGACACCACTGCTGTGGGAATGGCCCCAGTGATGGCCACATCATCCTAGAGCTTCCATGTCATCTTCCATTCCTCCAAGCTTCCCAGGAGCCATGGTGGGAAAGATACACTCCATCTCAGCCAGCCTTGACCTTATTCCAGCAACTCATCATCTCCTGCTTGGAGCTGGCTGCAGTTTCCCATACATTTCCAGGCACGATTGCAGCACACACTGCCTTGGGAGGAGGACACAACACACTGGAAAAACACAGAAGTCATCAAAATTCATCTCTTTGTGAGGCCAGCACTGTGGGAAGCCACAGGTGTTGTGCTGGCAGACATCACTTTCTGCCTTCCATGCCCCCTAGGGCAAGTATATATTTTGACTTAAACAAGTTGCTCTGGGGAAGTTCTAGTTGATGCCACATGCCAGCCTCATCATGAGCTACTGCAGGACAGCACGTAGTGCTCCACAAAGGAAGGAGAGTAGAAAGGAATGAATAAATACCATTTAACAAGCATTAATAGTAACTAAAACCCCAGGCCTTGGTTAGGCTGTGAATTTAGATATGATATTTTTAAGAGGGATTTAAGTGCCTCATCATTTTAGAAGGCCAATTAATTAGAGGAACCAGCATGAGATGCGAGCCACTAAATACAAAGTAGGATAAGCAAGAATAATGATTTGTAATAACAACAGAATAATGATTAGTTAAATAGAATAGTTTAGAATAAGCACAGAAGTCTCTGCTAAATTCAGACCTCACAGAGGGAAATGTGGATCTAAGATTTCATATAGGCTGGATTTTCTGGAGCACAAGCAGTGTCTCAGCATAAATCCTTCAGGCTATCAGCAGTGCCGGTGCACACACAGCAAATCCTATATCCCCAGGGATCTAATTCTTCCTGCTCCTGGAAATCCGACCTCAGCACAGCTTGGGTCCAGCCCAGGGAATGTCCAGGCCCTTGTTTGTCAGCCAGGGTTGACATGGGGACAGTGTCTTCCACTCTGCACGTGCATGCTGGGGAAGGAGGTGACCCTGGAGAAAGCTGAAGGCTGCTCTGCACTGACACTTTGCTCCCTGCAATTCCTCACGTGGCTGTGCGACCCCAGACAGACGTGGAGAGAGATGTTCCTGCAGGAACTGAGGGCTGCAACAAGGCACAGGCTCTCTCTGCAGCTCACGTACACACCGACGAAGCAAAGCATCAGACAACATGGCAGGCAAGATGGGGCCACCACACTCACGGAGGGGAGCCCTCATTTGCCCGACCTGCTCACCCCCTTGCAGTGTTGTCTACTTAGAAACATAGGATCATCAAGGTCAGAAAAGAGCTCTCAGATCCCCAAGCCCAACCCCAACCCATCCCCACCAACCTATGTCCCTCAGTGCCACATCTCCACGGTTCTTGGCCACCTCCAGGGAGGGTGACCCCACCATTTTCCTGGGCAGTCTGTGCCAGTGCATTACGCTCTGAGAAGATTTTTTTTCCTGATATCTCACCTGAGATTCTCATAGGTTTGCTGAGCACCTCTCTTCTCCAAATCATGGGGGACCTGGCACCACCAGGGAAGCCTTGATGACCTGCTTAATGAAGCCTAGACAAGCTTTCACAGAGAACTCATTCCCCTCCACCCTAGAGCCATCATTTGCAAGGATAACCAGTGTCAAATCCCATTCTGAGTGGTGAGTGCTACAAGGAGACGTGTCCCTTCAGAGAGGGAAGGACACTTGTGCCTCTTGTTCCCCTCCTCACAGCACCCATTGTGCAAAATATCCCAATTCCCAGCAGCTTTCTGCTTTAAGAAACTGAGGGAAGGGGGGAAGCAAGCAGTTCTCATCCATTTTAACCCACCAGAAAGCAATTTTACATGATTACACAGCTTTCTATCCTGGTCCGCAATCACTAATTTATTAGTTAAGGACACACCGTAACTTTGAATTGTGACTGCATTAGGAGAAGCACTTAAATCTCATCCTCATCTAAAAGAGACACTTAAGGAAACATCCACAGTGGCTATAACATCTGACTGCAGGGTGCAAATCCTGCTCAGCCCAAAGCACTCGGCAAAATGTGGGTTTCCTTTAAGCATCTTCCTTTTCCAGCATCTGCTGGCCAACCAGCTCCCTCTGCTGCTACTTCTCCCAACCCGACCCAGGCACCATTTCCAAAGACAAGAGGCCACCAGGAGCAGCTGATAGGGTGTAAGCTGGGGTCAGCTGCCTGCATGATAACTTAAACATCTGCATGCATCCCCCATAACAACTGGGAGCCAGGCAGGTTCCTGGGCTGCTGAACTGGGCTGAGCCCCACCATCCACTCCAATGGACTTCCCACTGACTTGAAAGGAACATCCCTGCTCTCAAGCACTGTCAAAACTCACTCTCGATAGGACCATGCCAGAGCAACAGGACCAGAAGGGATCACAGCCACCTTCTCCTGGTTTCTGCTGAATCATAACATACAATGGCTTAGGTTGGAGGGGATCTTAAAGATCATTTGGCACCAACCACCAGATTGCCCAGGATCCCATCCAGCTCAGCCCTAAATGCCTTCAGGTTTGGGGCATCCATAACTTCTCTGGGCAGTCTGTTCCACTGAATACATCAATCTGACCACTACTGCTGAGAGCTGTGTCCTGAAGGCACTGGAGTTCTCCTGTCCAAACAAGCACCAGCCAGAAATCACCAGGAGAAAGATTTCTTTCATGGAAGCTTCTACTTGTCGGGGGAAACTGACTTGGTTCTGTTGTCTGTCTACCTTTCTGTTTCATCCATAAGGGAGAAAACTCTTGGAGCTGGCTGATTTGGTTTTAAAATCTCAGTTGGACCATAAATCTTAGCACCCTCTCTTCAAGGTGTTTTATCAGCCTGGCTTTTACAGTGCTGGCACTTGGAGATATCGGGATGCCTGCACTTTCTGAGCTGGCAAAAATGGAGATTAGCAGCAGGAAGGTGAGAAAGGAGATCTGCCGACCTTCTTTACAATTAATCCTTGCCCACTGCAGGAAAAATTCTTATCTGTCATAGTGATGAGAATCCTACAGCTACCAGTTGTCCCCATAAGATGGAGACCCCCCCAGCACATTTAGCTGTGTATGTGACATAGCAGGAGACATCTTGGGCTGAACAGCAGAGAGGTGAAACAGCTCCAATTCACACCTGGGGAAGCTGAGGCATGCGTTGGTTTGGAGAAACCTGTGGGTTGCATGGAAAATCAGCAGATGGAAGTGTGCATCTCTGACTTAAGGATGAGGGTGACACAGAAGGTGGGTTGGGTTCAGTGTGTGGTTAGAAGTGAGCAAGGCGATGCCTGGAGGGCAGGCAGTCCTGCAGATGGGAAAGATGCAGTAGGAAAGAGGACAAGGAGAGCCAGAAGGTGGAGGAGAGACACGCAAGAGCCAGATGGACATTCCCAAGTGTTTGGCCAATGATAGAAGGTGCTCAAGCTCCAGGAGAAAAGATTTTTTGCCAAGGACACAAAATGGGGAAGGAGGAATGCTTGGAGCAAACACCAGAGAGCTGCCTATAAGAAAGCTTTGTGGTCCTGGCTGGGGCAGAAGACCCAGGGCAGCACAGTCAGCATGGTGAAGGAAAAGCAACACCAGTTCTTCATCCCACCCCAGCTACAGCCAGGCAAATTCAAGCCAGGACCAAAATGGCAGCATTTCATTCTAAGGGGTGTGGTGCCTAATGTGAATTAAGACGAGTTGGGCAAAAAGCTTTAGTGGACACAATCCTATCAGCCTGTCTGAAACGGTAGCAACAAGTCAGACCTGTTATCTGCTGGCTCTGGAGTGGAACAACCTGGTGATGTCAGCCCAGCAGTCCTGGCAACGGCTTAACAGGAGTCATAAATCATCAGCAAGAAGTTAATCTCTTGAGCTACTTGCTAAGAAGACAAGGAATACATTGTTCTAAAATGAAGTAAAATTTGACAGTAACAAAATATGGTATTCCCCCTCATTGCTTTCCACTGTTCCCATTGACAGGAGAGCAGTCCTAAAGGGACTGACTATGAAATCACTGCCTCTATCCCAGCAGTGCCTGATGGGGTAGCAGCAAGACTAAAGCAATTCCAAAATGAAGACCTTAATGCCACCAGGTGGGTTGGGAGAGTTTCTGAAGGGAAAAAATAAATGTTGTAAATGCAACAGGACTGAACCTCTTGTAGGAGCACAGCACTGGCCCTTCTCTAATGGGATACAAGGGGATGGTTTTTCTTCAAGTACATACTTGTAAAAGAGGAAAAAAAGAAAAAGTCATCAAATTATCCATGCTTCCCTCTTTGAAGCTTCACCTCTCGGGGAGGTGATTTGAGAAGGTTTTTGGACATCACCACGTTTCATGCCAGAGAGCTGAGCTGAAGGAATGCTTTGCCACAAACCAGTGTGTATAATCCCCTCTGTTCATGCCAGCAGTCCTCGCACACAGCCAGGAATGCCCCCCCTTTCCCCTCAAAAAAAAAAACCAGCTATGAATTCCTTCAGGAAATCACTTCTCAGTGAGCAATGAGCCATCCCCACCCACCTCGCCATGCCAAGCTAGGCTTGAGGGACCTGCTCAATTTACCCTCAGAGTCTTCTTTTGCACACTAAGGAGTCCTGCTTTTCTTAACCTCTGCTCTCAGAAGAAGATCTGATATGTCTTCATGGATGCACAGCTGAGACACCTGAGAACCTGCAAGAGACCTACATCCTTCCAGGCCAGCAAGCAGAGCACGGAAAGGATACCCCGTGTCTCATCATAGAATCATGACAGTTGGAAAAGAGCTCTAAGATCAACAAACCCAATCCCAATCCATCCCACCATACCCACTGACCACATCCCTCAGTACCACATCTCCACTGTTCTTGAGCCCCCCCAGGGATGGTGACCCACCACCTCCCTGGGTAACTGTGCCAGAGAAGAAATGTTTCCAAATATCCAACCTGCACTGAAGCACTTAGGCAGCTGAATAGATCTAAAGAAACCTCATCTGAGGCTGTAGGCAATAGAGCCTAACTCCCAACCCTCCTGCCACAAGCAAAGCACGAGATTCAGAAAGGCAAGACGAGGCATCCATCACTAGAGAGAGATGGAAAGACGTTTCTCCTCACCCTGAGTTTTTTGTGAGGTTTTTAACCATGTTGTTCACTGCGAGCTCTGACTCACAGCAGATACACAGCCCTCCCGAGCTGGACGTGCCTGAAGTCAGCACAGGAGAGGGACCAGTGCTCCCTGTTCCCAGCTCTCAGCTGGAATCTTAGTCAAGAGGGTGAGTTTAAAATAAAAGCTTTCATCGTGTGAACTTCCCGGAGGAAAGAACAGAACGTGTGTGTGGCAAGAGCAGGAGGCTCCGTGGGGGCTGCCTGTGCAGGAAGGAAGATGTTTTGATTTATTCTAGGTGTGAAGCTCAGCCAGGGAAGCTTGCCAGGTGTTTGTATTGGCTCTGCTTCATCACCAGCCTGTGCTTCCGTTGGGAAATTTGCTCTGCTTCTCCAAGCCAGGCTGCTGATACCTATAACAAGGAGAGGGGATGGCCAGCAGCAACACCTGGCTTAGCCAAGAGAAGGCTGAGGGCTTCTCATCATCAACCTTGCTTCCACTTCCTCAGTGCTGCAAAGAAAACCAAGGATCGTGGAATGGTTGGGTTGGAAGGGACCTTAAAGTCCCCCTCCCCAATCCCAACCCTTGCTGTGGGCTGGTTGCCTCCCAGCAGATGAGGCTGCTCAGGGCCCCATCCAACCTGGCCTTAAGCAGCTCTAGGCCACAGTTAGCTCTCTCCAGCACCCAGTTTATCACCAGCACTTCGGTGCTGCAAGTTTTCCCAGCAAGAGAGACCAAAGCAAAGCCTTCAGCTAGGTTGGGAGAAGCCAACCTTGCAGCAACCCGAGGCATCAAGGTGACTTTTTTTGCAGCCACAACACAACAGTTTCTCCTAGATGGGGCCAATTCCCATTGGTCTTTGTGCTTTTGGACAGCAAGAAACAGGGCTGGGGAGCAGCTGCCTACCTTCCCACTGCAGGAACGGGAAGGTCCCAAGGTAGCCTGGCAGCAGGCTTTAAACAAACAAAAGGAAATGCTTTTTCACACCAATCACAAGTAGGAGGTGGAACACATTGCCAACAAATCCAGCCAAGCTAAAGCCACTGTACACAATGGGAAATCAAGCATTTTGTTCTGGCACCCATCTGTCTCAATGCTTCCCTGAATGCAAGGGGCTTCCTTCCCCTCATGGGACACAAAAGCACAGATTTGCTGCTTTTAACTCTTCCCCTTCCTTTTCAATCATCTTTTGGTACAGATCTCATGGAGATGAGTGACCTGCTACCATTACCTCCTCGCTCCAATCTTGTTGCTTTCTCACCTTATCTTCTTACGTACGCTGTAAGTAGAGATTGGAGAGAATTTTCCACATCTAAACCCTCTTGCACCACGTTTTTTGCCTCTTGCCTTTATTTTCCCTTCTCAGCATCCATAATCTACTGTGAAGGCAGTAAGAATTCACCCAAGTCCCACTGTGTCACCCAGCACTGGTTCTCCTGTGTGCTATCCATGGCTTTCCTGGGGCCAGGACATGTCACAGTGTCATCTATTTCTGCTCCATCTGTGGAAATAACACTGCCAAAGAGTCTGCACAGCACAAATGCAGCATGCTGCAAAGCAGCACGGGCTGCTATGGGCACTCTTAAGTCCAACTTTCACTGTCATGAAAAGGATACCATGTCATGTGCTGTCACTTCCACCCACTGTTGAAAAACGGATCTTGCAATGAACTTGAACTCTTATTTCCCAGAGTACTCACTCAGCTATTGCTATTTACAACACTGAGGAGCAGTTCTTCCTCAGAGCAATAGGAAAAGAGCTGCATTAACAGAGACCTGGGCCACCAAACCCACCTGTTTGGATCTTTTCAAGGCATAAGCAAAAAACTGAGTGAGCAAACCCCATGGCAGAGCTCCACACGTGGCTGAGTCTATATAACTGCAGAGAAGAGCCTCAGTTATTGCCTTCTCCCTGCTTCTCTTGAGGTTGGTGGTCATATCCCCTTCCTGAGACAGCACAGAGCACTAGGATAGGCCTGTTCTCCTTCACATCATTACGGATCCCGAAGGCATAATCATTTTCACCTGAACCCATTTTCTTGAGACTCCTGGGTACACAGAGGTTTGAGACGTGCAGCTCATGCATTGGTTGCTGCCTTATGTCATGGAACTCCCACCACAGGAGAGGAGCTGTTGGAGAACCCATCCCAAAGACCTCATCTGCAGGACAAGCAGCAACAGAGCCCTACAGGAAAGCACCTGGCAGCCCTTTGCCTGCTCCCAAGGCCTCTCCCTGCAGAGTGGGGAGATGAAAGTAACCAGCTGCACACACAGGCAGCTGCAAAAAGTGCTAGAGTCCATTCTTGCATGTGCAGAGCATCATGATCCTGAAGTAGGGTCGGGCGAAGAACCCACTCCAAAAGCAGACAGGTAACCACATATCCACTTGGTTCATCAGTTGGGTCATCTTGGGAGACCCTCAGATGTCTCCCAGGTTCCCTTGAATCCCCACCACCCAGAGGACTCTGATCTGTAGAAATGGGCATAAGCAACGGGAAAGAGAGAGGTAGGATGAGCCAGCTTTGGAGATCAAGTCAGGCTTCCTTCAAATTGCAAAGATGTGTTTTCCCCAGGAGCTCTCATCATTATGAGATGATGGATGTGATGTTCCCTGGCAGATGTCCCCATGGCAATCCCATATCCTGCTCTATCCCCTGACCCGAGCACTTTTTTCCAGCAGGATCTGTCTGAGCGCGCCATGATACATGGCTTGAGGTGACGGCTGCTGTTTTGTAGGAATTAACCTCAAACACAACCACAAAGTTAGAAAGAAAAGATTAAATATCAAAGCTAAACCTGCTAGAAACAGAACCCTGTAGGGGCAAAATCCCCAGCCTCAAAGCAGCTTACACATCTCAAGTTCCTGGTGGTTTTTTGACTAGCCTTAGCAAAATCCTGCCCAGCTTCCCTCCCAGACAATGTTTTCAAAGCATGTTGCTTCCTTGCTTCAAAATCACTGCTTCTTCTTCTCAAAGCAGAGGACCTCCTTCCCCAGAGCCTATTCTAACTCCAAGCCTGCAATGCATCTCCGTTATCTTCCAGTGTTGGTCTCAATGGTTGGAACCCAGCTGGGTTGCAAAAACTCCCCAAACACCTCTCCACTCTGGGTCCAGCAAGAAGCAGCTGCCTGAACCCTTAGGAGCATCACCAGCTCATGCAAGCATGGGCAAGAATACCAGCCCAAATGAAGCTTCTAAAAACCATCATTCTATCCGACAGATCTAGACAAGAATGAGACCACCAGCACACTTCTGCAGCTCACCACTCCTGAGAGTCTTGTGGATTTAGGGCAGAACTTCCCACTAGGTCTCCAGGACCCACCTTCCCTACACTCTTCTCCTCTGCCCTGTCATGAAGAGGAGCAGAGCTCTTCTCTACCCAACCCCGCGTGTTTGGCATCCTGCAATCCCCTATGTCAGAAGGAAGCAAAACACCTAGAGATGTGTCTTGATAATAGACTTGGATAGGAATCAACAGAGGTGCCTCAAAGGCCACCAGGTGCCTGTTTCATGCCCCCCCAAAGCCAACAAATGTTATCAGCTCTCGGAGGCACTTTTCCCATGGCAGCCAACGGGTACTCCATCAGATCCGCTGCTCCGGCACAGATCTTATGCCAGCATTGGATATGAGCCATGGCTTCTGTTTACCCAGTTTGCATTACCACTCACCCAACCCTCCCCACAAACAGCCCCTGCACCAGGTGTGGGAACATCTCCCACCCCAACCAGGGGGCTTCTCGAGTTTGGGGGTAGGTAATGGAGCCACAGTATGAGACAGATCCCATACGCAGATCTCTCAGATCAAAGCAGGGCTCAGGCGCTCCATGGAGATACATCCAGGAAGAAATTATTCACCAACCCCTTTGGACTTCACTATGTCACGTTTCCTCTTCACAGATAAGTTCTTTCCCAAACACACCTGCTGAGGCAGATAGGGGCTGTTGATCCCACTTTGTGGGGTTTTCTTTGGAAGCAGTGTGCAGTACATTACACAAGCAGCTCTCTTATGCAAAACTGTTGTGGGCACCAGAATAGTAGCCACATCCTTTGGGAAAATGGAGGCTGGACAGGGATCTGAGCACCTGATGGAGCAGTAGATGTCCCTGTTTATTGTGGGGGAGTTGGATCAGACGGTCTCTAAAGGTTCCTTCCAACTTAAACCATTCTATTAAAGAAGTATTTCAATAGGAAAAAATAGGAGGCATAGAATAAGCACAGAGAAGAAACAGTTCCCAAGGGATGGCACAATCTGGCTCTGACCTTACTATAGGATGCAGTTTTCTGCCTTAAGTCCCTGATTCAGGACATACAGTGCAAATCCCATCACTCAGCTCCAACACCTACTGTGGTCTTTATGATGCTTTCTTTCATAGCTCCTCTATATCATGGATGAGAAGCAACTCATGGGCAGGAGAGAAACATGAAAACTGTCATATGCCTCCACCTGCCTAAAAAAGGAGCAGTCAGGTAACATTAAAGAAGAAACATGCTGGTGTAGCATCCCGTGGCTTTCTGTCTCACTTCCAAGTGGGATGAGGAGCCCATCCAGGAGGGCAGCAGTTAAATAAAGTACCTCTGAGAAAGAGGGGATTTCCTGGGTCCAAGGGGAAGGCTTTATAGTGGTGAAGCAGTGGCACAGGTTGCCCAGAGAGGTGTTGGACTCCCCATCCCTGGAGACATTCAGGGTCAGGCTGGGGCTTTGTGCATGGGGAAGCAGCACAGCTCCGTGGCTGCAGGAAGCAATGGCCTCTGACCTCCACCTTCTGCCTTTCTTTTACAGCACAGGGAATTTCCAAAGATGAAACAATCCCTAGGTTGTGTCTGATAACGATCCCCTGCCAGCTGCTTCCCTTCATCTCCGCTTTTATTCTGATATGTTCACCATCCTCTTTTGATCTCCTGCTTAGCAGTGACACCCTGGACAATAATTTCCAGCAAAGATTAAATATTTTGACATCTCCACAAGCAGCATTTGCTGTTCATTCTTGTATTGTTCCCCAAAACTATTCCCCTGCTTCAAGTTCAGTACACTGTTCATACCCAGAGAAAATGAAGATGCTGATGCCACAGTTTCAACATGATAGGATTTGCCTTGAGCAAGAGGACTACTCATCCTCCCTTGGGTTGCTGGTGCACAGAACAGCTAACACTTGTCCTGGTGCTAAGCAAAGCAAGGTCTGCCAGGGATGAAGCAGCTTTGGGTCTGAATCTGATCCATGCCATAGGAAACCAGAGCCTGTAGGTGTTGTGAGGGGCTGGGGGCAGTGCCCTGCAGAAGCTTATTAAAGGACTGCTGCTTTCCACATTAAAGCCACTGCATGTCACCTGCAAATGCTGCAAGCACCTCTGCCACTGTGCTGCTGTATCACCTAAACTAAGAGGAGGAGGAAGGGATTGCTCGCTCACTTACAGATTATCCTCAGCACCCATAATGCCTGGGACTCTCGTGTCATGAGATCACTCAGAGCTCCAGCAATAGCCTGGCTTTGAGAGGACAGTCAGCAATCACCCAGCTAAGCATCCTTCTGAATCACTTCTTTGAGGCACATACTTAAGAAAAATAAACAACAACAACAAAAAATACATATGATGGGGAAAAAGAAAAAGAACGAATGTTATTCCATTACAAACCTGAAAGACAGCATGAACTTCAGCAGGGGCAAACTGGCATCCCCCAGCTTTAGAGTTCTTGGCTGGGCAATGTTCACTGTCTCAAAGCATCTTCAAGATATAAGAAGGTCAACACCAACAGTGATGCTCAGCAGGAAAGGTGGGTGATCTGGGAAGCCCCAAGGATAGCCCCAAGGTTTGCTATCAGCCCACTGCAAAAGCCCAACTGCCCAGCCCTCATAACCAACAGCTGCAGTCTGAGTGACGTGCCACTTTCAGAAACTCAATCCCTGCATTCAGATGGGCGGGATTACATGACAAACCCTGAACTGAAACCATCCTCCTGGAGAACCCCAGGGCACCCGTGAGCTGTGCCAAAGCCAGCTGGTGACGGGAACGTGGCACAGGTTCAGTTCTGGGTGACAACGTGCCAAGGCGTAGTGTTTCTGATCCAATCCTACAGTATGAGGAGCATGTCCTCCAGCCAACCTCCCTTGGCTGCTCTCCCATTTCAGGGCCCTGTGAGCCACACAGCTCTCGGCAGGTCATAGAGCAAACCAAGCAGCTGGGTTTTAGCATTTGGGATGCTGGAGCTGAAAAAAGATCTTAGTAGGGTCTTGGGAAGATGCACAATCCAGACATTGCGTCCTCAGCTTACCCCATACCAGCTCAAGCCATTGTCTCAGCCATCAGTAATCAGGGCATGGGGAACCCAGGGAAGGTAACAAAAGGACAGTATGCCACCAAACAAAGCCCCAGGGCTGCTCATAACGTGACATTCTTCCTGTAGCTATAGGGTACAAGATGATGGCAGTTATGAGGTGAAGCTGGAAGAGGAAAGGTGCTGGCCACAGATACATCTGGAGGACACACATAGACTCATTCAGGTTGGAGAAGACCTTTAAGTTCACCAAGCCCAACCCACCCCAACTAGCCACATCTCTCAGTGACACACCTCCACAGTTGTTGAACATCTCCAGGGACAGTGACTCCACCACCTCCAAAAACAGCCTATTCCAATGCATCATCACTCCTTTGGAGAAGAAATGTTTCCTAATATCTGTTCTGAAGTTCCCCAGTACAAGTTAAGTCTGTTACTTTGCATCCCATACCTCACAGTAGCTTACAGATCCAGCTAGAGACCTCTCCATTAGCAAGTTAGAATATCTCCATTCACGAGCTGAGCTCAAATAGAGTTCCTGGAGGCCATGGGTGGGGTGGAGGTTCCAGGTGTAGCTGGTTGGGGCTATCAAGGCTTATAAGGGCTCTGAGGGTACTGACATCAAGAATACCTCACAATGTTTGTGTGTGATCAGTTGAATTGTGTCTGATTCTTGGGGGAATTTAAACAGTGTACTCCTTCCTTTTTCCTGTTGTCCTCACTTGTTCCAGGGATGTTTTTATTTTGGTATTGCCCTCTTCTAACACCAGCACTGGCACTGTATCTATTTAATGAAGCATTAGAGATCCTCAAGCAAAGGGTGCTATGTTACTCCAGGACATGAGGGCAGACTGTAAGACTGCGTCATCTTTACATCATCCTTTGAAGCATGGGAATCATCAAATTAATTTCTAACTGGACAAGGTGCCTGGTTTTAAGGAAGCCCAGTAGTGATCGCTTTGGAGATCTTATCTCTTCTGAACGTTAATGGTCATGAGCAAACAAAGGCATGTGTCTGAGGGGAAAGAGTCCCACCCAAGGAAGGAAGGCAGTCTTCTTTTCATGCGTTCACACTAAAAGCTGATTCTAAATTCAGCTCTGGGGAAGGTCAGTTCCCATGTAAGCATCAATGTGAAGCATCTGCATCCACAGAAAGGTTCATAGTTTGTGACCTTACCATCACGGGGCTGCTCAGACCTTCAGAAGGCCTTATAGTGAGCAAAAATTCCCAGTTCACAGCACAAATGCCGTGGTAGAGCGAGCTGTCTCAGAAGCCTACAGCACTGAGATGAGTTGTACCTCCAACAGTACAAACTCTGGGAAGGGGCAGAACCAAGCCCCAGCTCCTCATTACCTAACTCTAGCTCTGTTTTGACATTTAAGCTGGGAAATACTTTAGGAACCCTTAAAACCAATGAAAGACTGTACAAGAAATGAAGAATATAACCCCCTGCTGCCTCCCTTCTGTGAAGCTTCACTGTGCTTCCACCCAACACTCCTTTCCACTTTCATAGCACCTGCAACCAGTACCTGGAAATTCATGGAAGGAAGGCAGCTTACCGTCAATATTTCCTCTCTTGTTTTCTCCAGTTCCACCTCCAAGGTGGGCACACAAGGCCAAGCAAGCCTCAGGCTCCATCCAGAGATGCACTCTGCAGCTGTTGCCTTCATTTCAAAAGGCTTCATCTCAGACATCTTTCATTTGCCACCCAGGAGAGGAATACATCCACTGGGAAGGAAGGCTGCATCCACCCACCATTGACCTATCCACCATGGAGTCCTGTGGGTAGCAAACACCTCCATGGCCCGCATGCTTGAGGGTGACAAAAGGAGTGGGTTTATATTGTCATGATGTCAGGGCTCAGCCCTGCCCAAATACTGATGGAACTCAGCTCCCAGGTGCTCCTGATTTTAGCCAACAGAATATGACTTACCCAGCATGGACTCCAGCCACTAACACCCCTCAGAAGGTGATGTAGATGATCACGAGTAACAAAAAGCAGCTCAGAACATGGTCATAGCTGGTATTTCTCTGAGAGGGATGGAAAACTGATCGAGATGATAACTCCTGCTGGCAGTGTAGGACCAGGAAGATGATGTAGGTCCTCCTGGTCAACCCAGCTTGAACCTCAATAGCTTTGGCTGCTGTTCCCCTCTACAGCTCCTGACCCCATTTCAAGTTTCTTGGCTGGCTGACTGGGAGCTGTGCATGGCTGTAGGGTTTGGATGCATTTTTAGTGCCAGTGGCTCCAGCTGGTCTGTCTCTGCTCCAGAGAGCTGGTGGAGGGGGAGTAGGAAAATAGCACAAAAAAAAAGATGTGACCACGGCTCCGTTTTGTAATCCATGGGCGTTCTGCTTTTAATCTATCTTGGGAAAACCCTGAGGGATGTCTCTGCAAGGAAAATAGAGAGAGCACTGAGCTGTCAAGGTCAACCAGCTCCACGTGTTTCGGGATGGGGCAGGCTGTGCAGAGCCTCTGCCACAGACAAAGCCCTCCCTGATCTGTGGGGTGAAAGCAGGCCCAAGGCAGCTCCCATGGACTGAAAATACAAACCATGGTGTTTCCAACATGCTGCGGGTGACATGAGGCCAAGCCAGCCCCTGTGAACAGCCTATTTAAGTCACTGCAGCTTCAAACTCTGTCTTCTAGACCAGCCAAGAAAGACCTTGAAGCACCAAGGTCTGGAGCAGTTGATGATGACAAGATGCCATCATGCTCATAGAATCATTAAGGTTGGAAAGACACTAAGATCATCAAGTCCAACCATCAACCCATGCCTGTGACTGCTCTAGACCACGCCACTCAGTGTGACATCTACCCTTTTCTTGAAAGCCTCCAAGGATGATGTCTCCACTACTTCCCTGGGCATTCCATTCCAGTGCCTCACTGCTCTTTTTAAGAAGAACTTTTTCCTAATATCCAACCTGAAACATAGAAACATGGTGCTCCTCCGTGGAGAGGGTGTGTGAGGAGCAAGTCTATGGGCATGACATCCTTTAAAACCCAATCTCCATACAGACACTGAAGGACATTACAGGGACCTCTGGAGAATCTTCTAATGTCCATAAATCCCTGCATGGATGTGCAAGGGGTCATTTCTCTCTGGCTCAGAGAAAGCATTTTATCCACACAAGAGCTCTCAGTCTCTGGTTTTATCCCTTCCCTGCCTAGTCCAGCCCCAAACCAATGAAATGACCCCTTGCACATGGAGTGGAGGTGTTCAAGGCCAAGCTGAATGAGGCCCTGGAAAGCCTCAATTTCATTCCCTTTCCCAGCTCAGAGGGGTTGAGGAAAGCTGCTGTGCAAACTTCCTAAAAGGCAACATTATAGAGTAGGGATGGGGCTTTCTTATTTAGATTTATTATTTTATTCCAGATTGAAACGTTTGCAGTCCTCACTGTACCAATAGTCAGGATTGTTACATATCTCTAGGAGAACTACTCAGTGCTCAGACCCTCCTCAAGGACATGCAGACTATTTATTTCTCAAAATAGCTCATGTGTAAGGCTCCTTGCCTCCCAAATCCCTGACTTAACATATAAACCCTTGACAGTGATGTCTAACCAGGTTTCACAGGCCTCCTTCTCTCCAGCAGTAGCAAAGACTGGAGGCAGCTCATCACAGGGATCCCAGTACAGACAGACAGCTCTGAGCTCTCCCACATGCAGTTTGGAAGGAGGTGATGAGAGATCTGAAATCAGTCACTGGATCTTTCCATTGCAAATGGCCCAACGGTGCCAAGAGGTTTTTTTCCACTCTGCTATAGGACTGATGACAGGAAAGTTAATTATATCAACATCCTGTTTACTCACCAACATGAAACAAGAAGCCCAGATATACTTGGGGTGTGAGGGCATGCTCTGATCCAGTTGCATGAAAGAAAAGTCTCAGCCATGCATCTCGGTGTTCTTATGTGGGCAAAGCATTACAGGCTTCCATTGCCCCAAACTTTTATTGGTTTGTACTAGAAAGTAAATCATACAAAGTCTACTGCTCTTGCCAGGAACAACTTGTCACTCCCTGGCAAGTTGCTACCATAGTCTGCACGCAGACACCTTGAGTTTATGGGTTTTAGGCTATGGTTGATGGGTTATAGGTTATGGGTTATGGTGGGCACTCACTGGCATCCTCCCTCAGTATTAGCATTTTGTATTTTAAACGCAAACAACTCAATTTGTACAGAGCTGGGGAAGCCACCCCGGGCCAGAAAGTGTCAATGTGATCTGCCCCTTCTGCTGGGTTAGGAAACAGCAGGAGAAAACAACTTTGCCCACCCTCTCCTGACCAAAAATCAGTGGAGTGACGTGGTGGAAAGAGCTGAAAGGCACAAATTCCTGAGCATGAGCTCAGCAGGCAGGAGATTTTTCACCTGGACACGGTCCAACGAAAGTGATCGGACCTGCCTCCAGATGTCATGAGTTGACAGCACATTTCTACCTGCGTATCATGCTAATGAAGTCTAGAGATAGAAAATCAGACATACAGACTCCCACATCTGCATCTGAATTTCATCAGAGTGCCGGAGGGCCCAGCAAAGTTGGTGGCTGTGTCCATGCTGGTGAAAGCCCATTGGAGAAAGGAGGGTGCCTCTCTGGGCTATGGTCTTTGTAGCTATCTTTGAGATCCTACTGCAATATCTGAGGACAGCCCAAAAATGGCACAGCTACATGTTCAGATGTTCCCCAGCAGAGGGGCTGCCCCTCAGTGGCTAAGATAGAAGCATCTTTGCATGAATGTCTACATGTTATGAAACTTCATGAATTGGCTTTCACAAGACAATCTGAAAAGAACAATTAAGAAAGGACAGATTGGCAAAGAATAAGGGAATCTGAAGGACCTTCGTCCCCAAAAAAGCAAGAACCAAGAACCACACCTCAGCCAAGACTGAGTTAAGTCAAAGATTTAGCTCTTCATGTGACATGAAAACCCAATCCTAATTAACACGAGGCCAAGTGCCACAGCCAAGACTTCAGAAGACCACTCTTGTTGCCAAATCTGCCTTCATTCAAGTAGATGCAAAACTGAAATGATGATGGGTTTTTCCAAACTTCGTTATAAATTAAGGCTACCCAGGTGCATTTATCATTCTGCAACAGAGAAATGTCTCTGCAAAACAGTGGGCCTCCTTCTCAACCTTCTCTCATGCCCTCTTTCATCCATCTGAAGAGGAGGGGAGATCCACCCTTAGTCCCTGCGATATGTGTCACCTCATGGGGTACTCAAGCAGACTGAAGCAAGAAGATGGGATGGGTTGCAGATGCCCACTGGGGACTCCTGGCCCATGGAGAAGCTCCAGGCATCATCTGCATGGAGCTGTGGGATCTGAGAGAGGACCAATGGGACATGCACACCTTCACAGAGCAGCATCTGGGGACCTTGAGCTCAAACAGCTCAATGGGTCAGCGCTTGCACAAGTGTCCCACATGAACCACCGTGCCCTGCAGCAAGCAGCTGTGGCTCAGATGGCCTTTTCACCAAAATATGTGGGTTTAAGTGGTCAGAAGAATGCAGGAATTTGGCAAGTTGTCTGGCCAGATGAAAAAAATACATATACACAAAAGCATGTGGGGTTTTTGTTTTGTTTTTTTTTTATTCTTTTTTTTCTTCAGAAAATTCAACATCTGCCACAGCTTATTCACACCAGCAGTACTAAATCAAAACAGAGTTATGGCTAGGAACAAAAACAAAACAACTCTTTTGTTTTGGGTCAAATTTCTCCCTTTTTTTTCTTTCAGTCTCTGTTTTCAGAGGAGGTTCTTCTGTTTATTTACCTTGTTTTACTCAGCCCAAAATTCCCTTTGATTTTGCAGTGCGAGCTGCTGAACACCACACTCAGTTATTTGCACAGCTGCATGCCCCACCACTGAGAACAAGTCCTTCTTGCTGGAGGACATAGGTTCAACCATTCAGGATCACCAGAGAAGTACCATATAACATGTCCTGTGACAGATCAGAAGGTCCTCCAGTGTCCCCATCCAACCCTTGGCATCATGCAAAGAAATGGGAGTGGTGAAGCAAAAGAGCTGGAGGGTTCTTGATGACAGCTCTGTTTTGCAGTGTCTGCCTCATCTCCAGGAAGGCAGTGGCAAGGGATTTTGAGGGTTGATTTTTTTGGGAGGTTTTTGGAGCTCATGCCTCATTGAACTGATTGAATCGATGCATCTCTTAGAAGAAACGAGCTGGGCAATCACACTGAGACTGCTCATATGTAGCAGAGGTGCAAATGCAGAACTGAACAGTCCCAGCATGAGAAGCAAGCTTTTTTTTTTTTTGCTAGTGAACGGAGAAATGAGGAACCAGGTGAGGTTCACATTTAGTGAGGGTCACAGGCTCTGATCTCATCCTGGCATTATAGTCCCACGTTGACCCTGTTAGAGACACCTGGATGAATTGTAGGGGTGTCCAGTGGATCCCACCTAGGACTGGGGTTGGGATATCCCATCTGCCACAGTCCTGGCTTAGGGCATTGTCTCAGAGAAGCACGTTGCCTCTACTTTATAAACGCCTATGGATGGAGGGAGAACTAGGTCCATAAAACGCATACTTTAGAAACTTCTCTGGGATTGAAAAAGGAAGACCTAAAGAGCTTCAAGGCAGCTACGTGTGACACTGCCTCTCTTTTTCCTGACCAAGCACTGCAGGAAAGAGCAGTCCCAAGGTTGCAATGGGCACATGGCCAACAGAGGAGAGTTTGTTACCAGCCAGGGATGAGATCTGCTCAAGGACAGAACCCCAACCTTGGCAAACGCTGCTGCACGATGAGCACGAGGACTGCTCCCCAGTCCCCTGGCTTTTGGCCCCTCCGATGCACGAGACACAAAATGTTTTCAGAAGACAGCTGGAATCTTCCCTCCCCACCCAACAAGAGCAAAACATTTATTTTCTCTTAATCTCATTCTTGCAGAACGCTGAACAGTTTTAGCTGAAACTTTCCAAAAACATGGCAGCCAGCCAGCCTGAATAAAAAAGAAAAACAAGTACAGTCTGACAGTTATTAAATTAAGTAATTAAAGGCAAAGTCTTATATTAGGAAACAACGAACATACTAGTGGTAGATACCAGCTGTCTCCTTCCAGACACTGAAATATAGCTGCCCTGGAGTGCTGAAATTGAGAGAGATACGGGTGGGTAGATGGATGGATGCATGGATGGATGGATGGATGGATGCATGGATGCATGGATGGATGAAATAACGTTGTAAAAGGAAGAGAAACCCATTACCTGCAAAGGGCAAAATGAAGGATATTCTTCAGTAACACAGGGACTAGAGAGGCTGTGGGGCTGCCTCCCTGGGGACCTCCCATATCTGCCAAGACATGGGTGTGGGCACCCTGCTCTGGGTGTCACTGCTGGGACAGGGCTGGGACAGAGGGGCCTGGGGGGGCCTCCAGCTTCAGCCAGGATGGGATTCTATGAAATGAATTCAACACGGCACAAAGCAAGCTCTACACGTGTAGCTTTCTATAAAGCAGTTCTATTTGCCCTGTGAAATACAGGCTCATGACCCACAAGACCACCAAAAGCATTACTGGGGTGCAGTCTCAAATTGCACAGACTGGCCTGGGGTTTCCAGGCAGCTCAGAAACATGTGGAAACACCATTGCAGAACTCTGGGAGTTGGTGCTCTGGTAAGAAATGCAGCCAGAAACTGTAATCTAGTGAAAGACAGCTGGAGGGTAGCAGATATCCATTGTAACCTCAGAACTGCAGATACAGCAAAAGCTGTGAACAATCTGAAAATCTGCTTAGGCCAAGAATATTTTCATCCCATTTGGGATCAGCAGACCAAAATATTCAGATCTCAGGGGCACCGGCTCAAGAATTTTTGGATTGTCAGTGACTTGTTCGGTCTTTTTTTAATTATTATTATCTTTTGTCTCTTTATTCTGAGTTATTAGGTCCTATCTTTTCAGCTGCCTCCCCTGGGCAGCCAATGGGACCAGATGCTTTTCTTGTCTGTGCCATATGCTTGTGAAAATGTGCAAGGAAAAGCCCCAGAGAGGTCGTTCAGCAGCCAACATCCTGCATCCCCAAGTGTATCGTTCTTAGTTTCTTTTAATAGTCTTTCTATTAATTGATTTGATTACTTTGGTTCCTAAGCGATCCTTTCACGGAGCAGGGTTGCTTTGTGAAAGATGCCGTGCAACAGAAAGCAGTTTCTAGTGCAAAGAGATAGAACTGCCACTCCTTTTTCAAGCTACATTCCAAGTTTGCACCAAGCTTCAAAAGTTGGGTGAGATTTCCAAACTTTGTTGAGCAGGGGAGTGATAGGAAAGTAGAGTCAGAATCCCCAAAACAGACCCAATAACATGCATCTCCCAACAAGGGGCCAGAAGATGCAGTGACACATGCTAAGTCCCCATCCCTTCTGTCTTCCCTCAATTCCCATTTCACCACATCGTTTGTATCTGGGATGACTGTGTCCATTGCTGAAGGAAATCCTGCAGTGAGAAAGGATCACACGTGGGAGAGGAAGGAAGGCTGAGGCATGGGGCTGTCTGGGTTTAAAGCAAATATCCTGTGCCAGCCACGTCATGAGCCCTGTGATATGTCCCCACCAGGCTTCCCAAGCCAGGGTTCTAGTGTGCTGCACCCTAGCAGAGCCACTACCTCTGCTCCCACCAGAGATAACCCCACAGAGACGCTTCCTACTGTATTCTCCCTTCATCCTGACATCAGCCATAGGATGGTGCCAAGACCCAGCACTCTGGTGGATGTGGGAGACCTGGTAAAATCCTGGCTCTGCCATAAGCCAAGGTAGACTTCAGGCTTCACTGGTCACCAGTCCATCACTCCTGCCAAATCTGGGGTTTCCCTAGCTTGGCTAAATCCATCACCTCCGCTTCTGGCAGGAGAATGGGACTGATGTAGGGTCCAGATGCTGGCTTGTAGCCCTCCGGATGGTTTCTCAGGGTAAATGGCCAACAGAGGCAGTGGGTTGTCTTTCCATCATCCCTGCAATACAATCTAGGAGCCTTACAAGCACAATACCTGCATCCAGAGATACTGAAATCGATCCCTTTTATTTCCCTCCAGCTCTTCTGTAAACCAGATGCTAACCTCACCTACTGCTCATCCATCCTACATTCATCCCCGTGCCAGGACCTCCAGAATAGCCAAACATCCCTCAAAAAGCAAAAGCTCCTTGTCTCTAGAGCAGCTCATAATGTGATTTCTTCTGCTGGGAAAGAGAGAACAAAAGATTTTCTGTCCTCCCCAAGAGCACGCAGCTCCTGGGTAGTAGGTTCTATCAATATGGACTTCAGCAAAGCATCAGATGGACTAGATGATCATTATGAGTCCCTTCCAACTCTGTGATTCTATGATCCCCAGCAGTTTTAAACTCAGGTTTCTAAAGCCCTCTGGTAGTGCTGCAGACAGCGAGCTGTTGGCAGAGAAGGAAAGCTGCTGTGCTTCTGGATACAGCCACTAGAGGATGGCAACGTCCCAGGTCACCAGCTTCATTCTGGAAATCCCCAGGATCCACATTTGGAATACAGGCTGTACAGCAGATCCCAAAGGCATGTGGCTCTGAGAGCACTACAAATGCTCCACCGGGTTACTCTGAGATTCCCACACAGTGATGGACTCCGTGGAGCGTGCTCGGGTGCACATGGACCCAACGATGGGATGCCATCTCCATGTCCTGCTTCACTGGGGCTCTCAAATAGATGCCTGGGAGCAATAAATGCCAGAGGAAGAGTCCAATTGTGCCTCAAATGTGCTGAGGTACAGCTCGAAGATGTGTTCCTCCTCACGAGGAAGCATAGGAACTGAGCTGGGTTTGAATGAAACCACCTGTATCACCTTTAAATAAGAGTTCAGATTTTGTTTCAAAGATTGTGGTTAAGAGTGTGACCACGCTTGTGGCTAAATGCACGATATTTGTGGGTGGGCATGGCCACAATGTGATGCAGGTGGGTGATCACAGAATCATAGAATCATTAATGTTGGAAAAGACTTCTAACACCTCCAAGCCCAACCCCAACCCATCCCCGCCATGCCCACATATCCCCCAGTGACACATCTCCACGTCCCTTTGAACATTGCCAGTGTTCAGGTGTTGACTCCACCACCTCCCTGGGCAACCATGTCTCAGTGTGGTGCCATGCTGGGCAGACCCCATGTCCCTCTTGGATTGGGAAACCCCAAATGAGACACGGTCTTGTGTTGGTCCCAGCAGCTGCTCCACAGAGCTGCATCCCACCTGGGTCCCCCATGACATGGGATTATCCTGCCTTGGACACCTGCAGAACTTCAGGTGGGCCCTGTGGGCTCCTTTCTTTATCCTGCTGTTGAGTATGAGAGCCACATCTAAGATTGCTGCTCTGCTATTAGATGCACACAACACCAAGGGATTAAGAAATTAAAAGGAATAAAGGTCCCAGTGTCCCCCAGAGCAGCCTGCACAACACACTGGGATCACTTTGGCCAGTTGCAATGACCATTGGAGAAGGATATCTGCTGGCACAGTATCCGCCTGGAGCATCCCTGAAATACTTTCCCAGTGCTAATTAAAGCCTCTGACATAAGGTATTTTATGTCATGAGGTTACATAACACCTGGGAGTAGTCAGCACTTCCCACTGTGCCAAGGGCAGAGGTGGAAATAGATCCCCCAGCTGCCATCTCCTGGCGCTCACTACGTGGCACTGGAGGGCTGGAGGATCTGCTGGCTCTGGGGAAGAGGTTGCGTGGCTCGAAAACAGGGTGCAGGTAACAGCAGAGTGTTATGGAACAGATGGCCCACCTTGTGGTGCCTTCAGAGGGGACCTCAGCCTGTCACCCCCATACGAACAGCGTCACCAAGCATCCAGACCCCACAGAATTCATGCTGTGGCTCAGCTTTCTCCACCCAAACAGAGTTATAAAAAGACATGGTGAGACCTGAGCTCCATCCAGTGCATTCCTTTGAGCAAGAAGAGTAGGTTTTCACAAGGGACCAAGCTGAAGTTTCAGAGCTAGAGCCAAGTCCTTCTGAGTCAAAGCTCCCTCCTGGCTTGCCAACTGGATGTGATCACTTTGCTCTCACAGGGAAGGCACCTGGCCAGGAGGTGGATGAAGCACTGCTCAGACCAAGTGCTCCTCAACCCCGTTTAAAATGGAGCCTTGGTGATGTGAACGGGGACAGGTGCCTCCTCCATCAACTGGGAATCATCCCAAAGATGCTCAGCTGATGAACTGCTCACCTAAAGGGAAGCCCATGGGGAGAAGGGTGCTATGGGTCTCCTTGAAGTCTGAGGACACCTCCCTTTTTTCTTTTTTTTGGGTCAACTCAACCAGACTGGCCTCTCCCAGTGCCTGAGGACAACTTTGTGTTGGGCTGTAGCTCTCCCAGCCCTGTTTCTCTCCAGATCCAGCCAAGGCTCTGTCCATGAATATTCCAATCTTTTGGGAGATGTAATATATTTTTCACATCCTTCTGCTCTCCACAAGATCATCTCCTACATATTTTCTGCAGATCTAAAAGGAGCAGCTGATCTTTTCCCCCTCTATTCCCAAGGGTGGTATGGCACAGCTTCTCTCAGTGCCCACACAAAATCACAAAGCTGGATGCCTCAAAGGAGAACGGGTCACCCTGGTGGGACGTGCCTCAGTTTCCCCATCTATCACAAGACAAAGCCTGTAAATAAATATAGCCAGGGCATCACATCAACCCAGCACCACCTAGGAAGAGGAGACAGAGCAGAGCCTCCTATTCCCAGTCAGCAAGGTGACAGGCAGGGACATCACAGGGCTGGACATGCTGGGTTCTCCATGGCCCAAACCAAACCCAGTTGCTGTGTCCCACCTCTTACAGTCCTCTTGTTTTTCCAGATGGGTTATACTTGGGTGCAGTGGGGTGGTGATGGGGCTGGGAGCTGCAAAGTCCCATCGAGACATAAGGAATACAAGGTAATGGTCTCAAGTTATGCTAGAGGTGGCTTGGATTGAACATTAGGAAGAATTTCTTCATGGAAAGGGGGGTGAGACATTGGAAAGGGCTGTCCAGGGAAGTGGTGTAGTCATGGTCCCTTGAGACGTGTGGATGTGGCACTAGGGGGCATAGTTTAGTGGTAGCATTAAGGGATGGTTTTACTTGGTGAATTCAAGGGTCTTTTCCAACCTAAATAATTATCTGATAATAAAACCAACAAGGAAGCTGGGCTCGGATGGTGTGGTGACCACCTCATAGCGCTATGCCAGTGCAACATCACAACTGTGGAGTGCTTTGGTGCCTAGATCCAAAGTGGAGGCTCAGCAAGAGGAAAACCACCCTGAGGTGATCCATGGGCAGGAGCCTTGACTCAGTTTGTTCTGAGCATACCAGGCAGGGGAGCAGCTAAAGCTGGACAGTGCTCAGGGCAGCAACCACATCTCCGTGTCCTAGAATCATAGAATGGCTTGGGTAGGAAGGGACCTTAAAGATCTCCCAAGTAACCAGTGATAGGATGAGAGGTAATGACCTCACGTTGTGCCAGGGGAGGGTCAGGTTGGATATTAGGAGATATTTGTTCTCCAAAAGAGTGGTGATGCATTGGTACAAACTGCCCTAGGGGGTGGTGGAGTCACCACTCGAACACCGGAGGTGTCCAAGAACTATGGAGATGTGGCAGCTGGGGACATGGTCAGTGGGCATGGTGGGGGTGGGTTGGGGTAGGACTCGGGGATCTCAGAGCTCTCTTCCCATCTTAATGATCCTGTGATTCTATCATCCAGCCCCAACCCCTGCTGTGGGCTGGTTGCCCTTCACCAGATCAGGTTTCCCAGGGCCCTATCCAGCTGGGCCTAGAACACCTCCAGGTGTGTGCCCAGGGCACCCACAGCACTCTGGACCAAAACATGAGCAAAATTTCACTAAACCACAAAGGTATGGAAAAAAGACCACAACCCACCACCCACAGGAAGCCAATCTGATTTACAAACTTGAAGGAGCAGCATTAGAAGAAGGAACAGAGAAAACTTTGGGCTGTCCATGCTGCAGATGGATCAGTCAGGGCCATCTGCTGTCTTTCCTTCTCCCCAGACCAGGCTGAACCTGCTGGATGGGAAGCTCGTGGTGCAGTGCTCCGAGGTGTTTACCCATGCTACGGTCTGTCAGAGCGTGATGCTATCAGCAGTCACCGCCTTGCCTGTACTTGCAGCAGGTAATATGCATTCAGCATGAAGGGTGGGGACTTTCCTCCCTGCCGACTTAAAGGCAGCTTCACAGAGCAGCATCTGTCTCTAATCAGCACGCAGTGAGCACAGACATTTGATGGCCACTCTGCCAAATCTTTCAGGCATGCACCCTCTGGCTGAGGGCCACTGATAGCCGTGAGGATGGGGCTGGAGATGACATTTCTTGCAGAGGCTCCCAGGGATTTATTCTCCCCTTTATTCTCTTTATATAAATATATATTATTTGTGTGCGTCTGCTGGAGAGCAATACTGTGATGTCCCCAAGCTGACGAAAGGGATCAAAACCACTCTGCTCATCCCAGTGTAGATGGATGGCACTGCAAACCTACCACTGGCATTGCCCATTGAACGAGCACCCAGCTGGTTCCTCGAGGGGATGCTGGTGAGACGGATGGGGTGGCAGAGCCTTCACGCTCCTGGTTGTGATGCACCTACTGCTAAAACCCCATCAGAGCTTTGGGGTGAGGCAGCGTGTGCATGTGGGAACGTCTGGGTCTGCACAGGGCTGTTTGGCCCCGTTCCTGGATTGAAGCATTCCTACCTCTGTACGGATGATGTTCTCCAGATGCTTCTCATCACAGCCTCATGTAGAAACCCACGAGTTCAAACAGAAAGATATGCATACAGCCTCTGGCTCAGGAAGTCCCAAAGCAGCGAATTGCTGGAAGCTGCAAGAATATAATGTGGAAAGCATTCTCCTGGTTTGGCCCTCGCCTTGCATTCCTCCCCAGCAGCTCCTCACAGTCCCTGTCAGTGTCCGGATGCTGGAAGAGACTGGAGGTGGATGGGGACCAGGAGGATCTCCTACCACTTGGCATGCCTCTGGGTCTGCTGCCTGAATTGCCCATTTTCAGTGGATTTTAAGAGCTGGGATGAGGCTGGGGACAAGGCATAGTGCACCAAATCCAGGTATCCTGTCCCTGTGGTAGCTGGTCCCCATCAGCAGATGAAAGGCAGAAGGTGTTCATAGGGTATACAAGGATGTGGTTGAGTCATGGGAATTCCCAAGCATAACTCAGGAAGCTGCCTGCATCCCAAAAGCAAGTGTTCCCAGCTCTGGAGGAAGACACTTGAAAAGTTTTCCTGATTATCAGTGGTGGGAAAAGGTCCTTGGCTGTCGTCTCTTTGTCTTGTCAGACCATGCATATAACAAGATGTAATGACCTCACGTTGCACCAGGGGAGGTTCAGGTTGGATGTTAGGAGAATGTTCTCCCCCAGAAGAGTGGTGATGTGTGGGAACAGGCTGCACAGGGAAGTGGTGCAGTCACCATCCCTAGAGGTGGTCAAGGAAAGGTTAGCACTGAGTGACATGGTCTAGAACGGCATGGGTTGATGATTCCACTTGATGATCTTAGTGGTCTTTCCAACTTCAGTGATTCTATGTGTCCTAGAAATGTGGCACTGAGAGATACAGTGACTGGGCATGGTGGGAGTGGGGCAATGGTTGGACTTGATCTCTTCCAACCCAAATGATTCAATGATTTGGCCGTTCTATGTTATTTCCAGGCGTGGAGGTGAGCAGTGATTACCTGAATTCCCCTTTCCTTTTTGAACTGGCAGCACACTGCTCCACCACTGAGCTTGCTATGGGGAAGAGCCTCGGGGCTTGGGTTGCCACCCAGGAGCAGGACCTGCTCCACTCGTTGGGCTGGACCCAACGCTCAGCACGAGGTGTGTGGGTGGGTGTGAGGAGGTGGGTCACCTGTGGACAAGCCCAGCGAAAGCAGCCTTGTCCCTGACTCACAAAGCAATTTGTGAGTCAAAGCCCATGGGTGACTGCACCCTACCACAAGGAGGAGGGAGGAATCAAAGTCCTGCTGATGCCACAGAGGGTATGGAGAAGAGGTCAGAGGAAGAAATGCTGAGCCATACTTCTTCAGAGAGGATCTTCCCAAGAAGATCCTTCTGGAGGTCTTCTGCATCCCACTCCAGAGGTGGAGATGGGGTGCAAATTCCCTGAACACCTCATCTTTGCTGATTTGCTGTCCACACTGCCTCTTGGTTCAGACAGCAAAGCTTCTCCTTAGATCTCAGGGGAAAGGAGGGAGAAGAGAAACCAAGGAGTGATGGGATCAAATGGCTTTGACAATTGTCCCCATGACCAGGCAGAGATGAGGTGCAGGGTCAGATACGCTGTTTTTATGACCCTTCTACCACTGTCACATACCAAGATGAGCAAAGCTTATTTCTGCTGGCTGAGGTGAGCCCACACCACATCACTGGCAGAGAGGCTGAGATTTCAGCAGCGTGGGTCTCACCCAGAACTACAGTTTGGGCAAAAGCCCAAGAGAAAAAGCCTCTTCCTCCAAGCCTGAGGATGAAGAGATTTCTTTTGGAGGAAAGTTTGAACCAGAACCTTCCCACTAGGGCTGCTGTCTCCTGTTCATCCAGCTTGGATTGCTTGGGTGGAGGCATGCCTTACTGCAGAGAACCCAACAATGTCACCAGCTACAAGCCAGCAGCAAAGAGCTTGGCCCTGTCCCACAGCCCTGCTGTCATCCCCTGAGGCAACCCCATAGGAGCAGAAGAACTTCATGGGACACAATTGGATCCCATCCCTAGCTTGTCACCCCATTTCTCCTGGAAGGACAACAAGTTTTCCACTTTCCCAAGGAGACAGACCCACCCTCCCTTATCACCCCATCTCTCCACTAGAAGGTCTGGGCACGCAAGCCTGCTGGATTTCAGCTGCCTTCACCCATCGAGTAGGAAAAACAGGATCTTCCCATTAATAAGGAGCAGTGTGATTAGTGGGAGAAAGTGAATGCTGTGGCTTTCTCCAATTGAGGTAATGAATCAGAGCTTGGACATGCCTCCTTGCTCCCCCAGACATGCTGTTTTAGGGTGCTGCTGTCCAATGAGCTCTGCACTGCCTGCCAAAGGGGAAACTGAGGCAGGGAGGAAAGTGTGCAAATGGGAGCTGATATCCAGAGGCCAATCCAGAGATCCCCAGCTGAGTTGTTCCCTCCTCTCTTTCCTTCCAGGGCATCTTTCCTTCTGGTGAAATGTCACAGGTGGGTTTCCACCTGCACTGCCAGCTATGTGCTTCATATCTTTCACCTTCTAGGTTCCAGCCTAGGAGAGCAGCAGGAGGAAAGGACAGGGTGGCATTACGGAGCTTCTCCCTTCTTGCACACAGCCCTGCACACCAGTGTGGCCCTCAATTCTTGGCCTTCAAGCCTTGCTGGCCTTCAAAAGGAGTACCCAGGATGGCCAGAGGGGTTCTCTGGGTCCAGCCAAGCTCCTGGCACACCAAAAAAGCAGACTTTTCTTTCAGGATGTGCTGAGGACACACTGCATGCACTGTTCCAAGCTTTTCCAAGGGAGGAATGGCAGAACCTGATCTCCAACTGCATTTGCTTCCCAAATGGATCCCACCCTTGCAGGACCAGGGCTTGGCAGGCTCCTTACCTGGAGCAGGATCAACAGCCACAGGCATTGCCAGCAGGTTTGGGCACACCCCTCTATGCAAGGTGAAGATTCCCACAGCAGGAATAGGACTTCAAATCCCTAAAGTCAGCTCCTTGCATCATTGCCAGCATTGTCCTTGAGGGTCATAGACTCGTAGAATCATCAGGGTTGGAAAAGACCTTCAAGATCACGAAGTTCAACCTAACCTACCCAGTCCCAACGCTGAACCATGTCCACTAGTGCCACATATCTCCTAAATACCCTCGGGGATGGGGACTACACCACTTCCCCAGGCAGCCTGGGTGAACTGACCACTCTCCAGCTGCTCCTCGTTGGGCAGCTTCACCACCTTCCTCCAGACAGGCTGCATCTTAGGAGATTTCCATCATCAACACATTGGCAAAGGCCAGCAAGGATGGGGCTCTGGGCAGCCTGACCTGGTGGGTGGCAGCCAGCCCACAGCAGGAGCTTGGCACGCAATGATCTTTGAAGTCCCTTCCAACCCAAGCCATTCCATGATTCTGTGATATCCAGAATCTGTCACCTTGAGCAGTTGCAATTCTGCTTCACCAAGGAGACATGGATACAGCAGCTTCTTGAGTTTCTCACTACAGCCTTGCCACTGCCAAGTAGGCACGATGGTGGTCAGAGCACCAAGAAGAAGCGTTAAGGAGAACCAACAGAGTATCACACAATATCCAAAGTTAGAAGAGACCCACAGAGATCACTGAGGCTCTACACAGCCAAACCCTGTGCCTGAAAGAGCTCCAGGGCTGTGCCTACTGCCCTGGGTAACCTATTCCATGCCCACTGCCCTATGGGTCAGAACCATTCCCTAACCCCCAAACCTGACACAACTCAGTGCCATTGATGGCACTCCACAACGTGAAGAGGATGGTGAGGAGGAGCTGGGGCTGAGTCAGGAGCGATGCCCACAGCAGGACATTATGGGGCCAGAGTTTCAGGTTGAGCAATACCTCCTCATCCCAGCCAGGAGCGGAGGCCTTGCTGGTGAGGTGAGGTCACGGAGCGTTCAACCACACCTCAGGAAGCTCTGACACCTCCTGCCAACCCCACATCATCTTCCTCATCACCACGGTCACCTGTCTCCAATGCCACCGCCTGTCCCCACTTCACCATCTCTGCCACCACCAGGAGTGCCACTTCCTCTCCCCACACCACACCACTCCCTGTCCTCAGTGTCATCCTGTCCCCAGTACCACCTCATCTCCCCACTGTCATCTCCTGTCCCCACACTACACACTCCTTGTCCCCAGTGCCATCCTGTCCCCACTGACACCCTGTCCCCTCGCATTTCATGTTTCCCCAGCCCCTTGGTCCCCATGTCCCTATTGTCCCTATTAATTCTCCAT
>VXAB01001452.1:17826-39129 GCA_013399175.1 Odontophorus gujanensis | reverse complement strand
CCCCCCCCCGCCCCCCCCCCCATCCCCATTACCCTCACGTCCCTACTGTCACCCACATCCCCATTGCCTCCCCCTGTCCTCCATGCCCCCATTGTCTCCAATGTCCCAGTTATGTCTCCATTGTCACTCTGTCCCAGTACGTCCCCAACGTCCTCATTAACCCCTCCATACCCCCACTGCNGTGTTGGGTGATCCTCCATCCCCTTGCGGTGCTCTGTGGGGTAGGGACCTGCTTCCAGCATCTCTATGGGGCAGGGCACCCCCTTCAGCACCCCTATGGGATAGGGACCTCCTTCCAGTACCCCTATGGGGCAGGGCTCTCCCTCCAACACCCCTATGGGGCAGGGCACCCTCCCCACGCAGTCCCCTATGGGGCAGGACCCCTTCCCTATGCACTGCCCTATAGGGCAGCCCCCTCTCTGTGCCGTCCTCTGTGGGGCAGCCACTTCCAGCACTCCTCTAGGGCAGGACCCTCTCCCTTAGCAATCCCGTACGGGGCAGGGGACCCCTCCAGCACATCTGTAGTGCAGGACCCCCTCCCTATGCACTGCCCAGTCCCCTCCAGCATCCCTCTGGTACAAAACCCCATGCCTGTGTGCTGCCCTATAGGGCTGCTGCTGCCCTCCTTCCTTTGTGCATTCCACTCCTGCATGCACCCCGAGTGGTCGTCCCCTCTCTATGAAGACCCCAACTTGGAGGCAGCGAGGACACCCCAATCCCAAACCTACTGAGGACACATCAGCCCTGCATTGAGGGTGGAATTAAGCACGGCACGCACCCCCACCACCCTACAAATGTGGCACAAAGGGACAAGAGACAGTTCCCCACCCTGCGTTCTCTCCCTGCACCCCAAAAAAAGGGGATCCCCACCAACCAAGCCCCAAGGCAATGCTCCGTGGCAATGTGCTGCAGGCTGCTTGGGCTTAATGGAGAAAAAAGAAGTCCAGATAAGGGGAAAAATTAAGAAAAAATGAGGTTTTGGGATGGAAGCAGTGCAGCGGGGCGGGCGTTCCTGCCATGCAGGCACGTACTGAGTTTGCTGCTTTTGGCACAGGCTGCTCACGGGTCCCATAGGACTGTGAGCTGCAGAGGAAAAATGCACCTCTCGGGGTGGGCTTTTTTGTGGCTTTGTTTTATTTCGTTTCGTTTTATTGTTTTGCACTTCTCCTGCTCCTCTTTGTTTGGGGAGGAGCTCATCTGCCGTTCCCAAAACCCTTTGCACTGCGCCTAGTGGGGTTTTGCTGTCCCCGTGATGCCCACGTGTGCCCCTAACAAAGCACGGCTGGACCCCGTGTGCCATTCCCCATTGTGCATGTGGGGTTTGTTGTTCTTTTTTTCCCATTCCCCCCCTCTCCCCCCACCTTTGGCAGGAGCTGTGCATTACATACAGCTCTGGCACGCTCCCTGCCTTTGATGTGGAGCTTCCTGCCTGCACAACGTGTTCAGCAGCACGCGAGCAGGGACATGGACAGGGCTGCTTGTCTCTCCTCACCCCCCTGCCTTCCCCCCCCCTCCTTATTTTGCCCAATAAATCTTGCAGGAGCTGTACTCTGGCTTCCGGGTGTTGGGACGTGGGGGTGAGATAATGCAAAGTTTGCATGGCGAGCTCGCAGTGGGACTGAGGTTTATTTGTAGGTTTCTTTTGCAGGACGGCAGAATGCAAGCTTTTAGTCCTTCTTCAGCACTGAGTTCAGTGTTGAATTCCTTCTTAAAGTCGTAGAGTTGTTGGGAAAGATGGCTGAGATCACGCAGTCCAACCATCAGCCCATCCACCACCATGCCCACTGACCCACGGTTAAGGTTGGAGGTGACCTCTAAGGTCACCACATCCAACCATTGACCCAGCACCTCCGTGCCCACTGAAGCTTTTCCTGATACTTTTCCTGATGTTTATCCCCCGTTTGTACGTTGGGTTTGACAGTGAAACTTGTAGCCTGAGTTCATCGCAGTGCTTTTATTTCTTTATGGTGGGTGTAAACAGAGCGGCCTCGAGCGCTGCTGGGTTAGTGGGGCAATGGGCTCTGTTGCTGTGCTCATGAAGGCTCCAGCTGATGCCTCCGGAGTGCAGGGCCGTCTGTAGCAAAAATTAAACACAAATTTGGCCCAGAGCCTGGAAAGACAACAAACTTTTGGCCTCAGATAACTCGGGGAGGAGGAAGGGTATAGCTCCTGGCAGATGGAGCGCTTGGGGGCAAAGTGGAAGGAACTCAAAATGCAGTAATTGGTGTATTTAGAGGTGTGGGGGGGCGTGGGGGGAAGGGAAAGCCGTGCTGACATTGCCGTGGTGTATGCCTGATGTAGCTTCGTAGGACTGTATCACCTAATGGATTGGAAGGAGCTTTAAGTCCACCCAGTCCCATTGCCTGTAGTAGTGATGGACCCAGTGATGTTCCCAGCCATCCTGGGTGGGGGCTTTTGTGCTTGTGGACCCCCCCACCCTGCACCTCTTGATGGAGTCGTTTCAGTTGGGTTAAGACCTTTGGGATCAGCGAATCCAACCCCGTGGCAGCTGTTCTAGAGAGGATGCCCTGCACCACAGGACCTCGGTGGAGCCACCTGGAGAGCACCTACAGCAGGGCAGCAGAAGGCATTGCTGCTGCAACGTGACCTCCTCGCCTGCTTCCTTGAAGATCCACGTGGCCCAGTTCTGTGTGTGCACCCAGTGGGGCATCCTGCAGCCCTCCCAGCATCGACACTGCTGGACGTGACCTCCACGCAAGGCTACTTGGCTGCTCTGTGGCTTCCCATGGGAAGCACACGTCAGAGCACAGAGGGAGGGGTTTGGGGGGGAATTCCCGTTGCATTCGGGTGTTTTCAGAGCACGGGGCTTCTGTTTGTTTTTGTTTCCTGCAATGGCTCATTGAGAAGTCATCGTTTGTTGACGTGTGATATCGCTCCGACGTCGCCATGCCGTGGTTCAGACTTTGCCTGGGGAGCGACCCAGAGTGCTCTGGGTTGGGAAACTCAAGGTGATGCTGGGAAAGCACAGCAAGGATGGGCAGCTGTGGGTGTCCCTGTTGGTTGCAGGGGAGTGGGACCAGATGGCCTTTAAGGGTCCCTTCCAACCCAACAATCATATGATGCTATGAAAGGAAGCAGCAGCGCTGGTGTGTATGGTTGTTGTGCCTGACAGCTGCATCCAGGGATGTGTGGTACCCAGGTGCTCAGTGGGACTGGAGCTGCGTTGTTTGGGTACTCAGAACTGCTTTTTCCTCTCTGTCACACCTGCAAGCAACCCAGGATTGCGTTGTCATTAATTCACCGATGCCTGCAAGTGGTTGAACCTCAGTGCTTCGAGAGGATGGAGCAGCTCAGGATGGCAGTGCTGGTGAATGTACCCAGACCTCACGGTGCCCCACGCCTGGATGCGCAGGGGAGCAAGAGTTAATAACCTCAAGTTGTGCTGGGGAGGCTCAGGTTGGATATTAGTTAAAAAAAGAGACCTTCTGTTTCCAAAAGAATGGTAATGCATTGGGAAGGGCTGCTCAGGGAGAGGTGGGGCCACCGTCCCTGGAGGTGTTCCAGAGCCGTGGGGATGTGGCACTGAGGGACGTGGTCAGTGGGCATGGCAGGATGGGTTGGGCTTGGGGATCTTTGTGCTCTTTTCCGACCTGAATGATTCATGGGGTGGCCTTGGGTGTCTCAGTGTTACAGCTGACACCTTGCTCGTCCGGCTTAAAGTTCACTGTCAAAGCACGAGGAGCACACATGGTTTGTTTTGCAGCTTTCGTGCTCCCTGCATCACTGCTTTTTGCGAGCAGGATGAGAATGGAGCAAAGGGCTCGTTTGTTTCCCTGCACTCTCCTTCTGCTCTGAGAATGTGGGAAGCAGCCAAGCCCAACTCCGTCTGGTTTTTATTACCGTGGAGGATCAGGCTGCAGGGATCGGGCTGCTTTTAACTCACAAAGCACCCGGCAGGAAACCACGCCAGTTCCCAAACAGCGAGAGAGAAACTGAAAGCTGTCGGCCAGGAGAGCTGCCCTGGGGTTATTTTAGCCGTTTCTCAAACGCTAGTTCTCCAGCTGCTTGGAAATAGCAGAGTGTTTCACAGCTCCTTGGCTGAGAAGAGCAATTTTTTTGGGGGGGAAAAAAAGAAGCCAAACCAACATTGTGGGGATCCGTGCGGGGAGGTGGATTTTGAGCTGACTGCCGTCTCTGAGTCACGATGGAAGGCAAAAGGTAAGAGATATTGCATCTGATGGGGTTTGGGGAGCCCTGGTTTGTCCTGATTGGTGCATTAATCATAGAACCGTTAAGGTTGGAAATGAGCACTAAGGTCCCCAAGTCCAACCCACCCTCCCCCCCTTCACTGTGCCCACGGACCATGGCCCTCAGTGCCACATCTCCACTGCTCTTGAGCACCTCCAGGGACAGTGACTGCACCTCCAGGACAGCGCCTTCCAATGCATTACCACTCTTTTGGAGATGAAATGTTTGCCAATACCCAACCTGAAAATGCAGCCATTGAAAATCCAACCACTCAGTGTATCACTGGGACAGCTCCTCGTGCTCAAAACAACATCCCGGCACCGGGTCGGGATCGCGTTCGTCTCCGCACAGCTCAGAGCCGTTCTGCAAACGAGCAGATATTTTTTTGCCTGCCTTTAAAGATGCACTTTTGCCATTGTTCTGCAGAAAACCCTCAGCTGGGCCGGGCTTCCCCCGGGGCGATTTCCTGGCGGACTGGTTATGAAGGCAGCTGCGTTTTCAGTTTTTCTTTTGTTTCCCTATTGTGAGCTCAGCTGAGCATGTACACACGGCGTGGAACAAAAGCCGCCCCTCATCTGCTCAGCTGGCGTGCAAGGAGGGGTGATCCGGGCTGAAATTGTGGCTGGAATGGGTTAACTTTCTTCTTTAGGACAGAAATTTGCATGTTTTGTGACTACGGGTGCAGCCCGTGGTGTTGGTGTGAATCTGCACTCCTGCTCTTTCCCCACATCTGTCCCAGAGCAGGTGGGACACTGGTGCAGTATCACCCAGATGGGATCCTGCCCCATGGACACGCTTTGAATGCCCCTTCCCCTCATCCGAAGGGCTTTGAGGAAGGGCTGAGCTGTGCTTTTGTTGACATCTGGTTGGGAACTTCTTAAATCCGCTGGCGAGGGGGTAATTCTAATCCCTCTCAATGAGATCAACGGATTAGTGTCTTATAAAATTGGAGGACAGGCTTGAGCCATTTTTTCTTTCTTTTTTTTTTTTCCCCCTTCCTTTCTGCCCAGCATCGAGTCATCGCCGTACCACTACTAAGAGAGGTGGGGGGCTTTGCACTTCCAAAAGCTGAACTGAGTTATGTGATCTTCCACAAACCAAAGCCTTGGATTAATCCTCGCCCTTGTTCCCTGTGGATTTTTGTGCAGTATCAGTGTTGTTTTTGTTTTTTTTTCAGTGCGTTGGCATCGCGCTGCGTTAAGTCACCCAACTGTGGATGATCTGGAGCCCTCGTGCAGGTGGGCATTGAGTTGGCATGGAGGTTTTCCTTGAAGGAAATAGGCAAAGTTTTGCATGGAGGCATCTCCACGAGGACTTGTCGGATGTAGTGTTGTTTCCCAAGGCTGATCCTATGCTGGTTATCACAAAGGGTTCAGGAGCTGCAGAGAGCGTCACATGTGAAGGACGGGATGGAGAAACTCTGTGTCCCGTGCTAATTACAGCCCATGCCTTCGTCAGGATGCAACCTTCGGCAGCATTTGTGATGCACGATGGAGGGTTTGCCCCAACCCTGTTGCACTGCCTACGTTTGTAGGGTTTCCCAACGTAGCTTTCTCCTCAACCCACGGCAGCTGTGATCTGGGAATGCCTGGCTGCTGCCCAGGGCTTTTAAATCCCTACAAAGGCAAACTCATCACTTCCACTGCCCTAACGAGGCCGTGGTGCTCTCATTGAACTGTGCCAGGAGCTGCTGCAGTGACATTTCAGCAGCCTTCATCTCGTGAATTCAAATGTGACTTAATGTGGCGGCCCCACGGTGCAGAGAAAGAGCTCCTTCCCCTACAGAATGCCAATGGCATGGCTGCCTAACGCCGTCCTCATCTCATCCTGAGCTGCTTGGGTTTTTTTTTTTTGCCCAAAAGGAGCATTTTGCAAATGCAGTTTTGCAATTTGCTAAGCTGGGGAAGGGAGGGAGTGGACTGAAAGAGCCGTAGTAATGTTAAGAGTGGTGTTGGGAAGATTCGAGGCCTCGCTGCTTGGTTTCAAAGGATGTGCTGGTCATGCAAGGCTGCAATTTAATACTTAGACTAACTCATATTATCTTTAACTCATAGTAAAAGTGTATGCAAGGGCTCCTGGGCATCATGTGCTTCCCTGACCTTTAAGAAGACACTCGATGCAGCCCTGTACTTATCATTGAGGCAGCTCGTTAGCATCAGTGGTGTATTATGCCTTGTTGGAGTTGATTCAGAGTCCAGGAATGTGTGGAGCCCCGACAGCAGTGTTGCACGACGGGGAGCCTCACTGCTGTCCTTAGCTTGGCAGCCTTGGAGCAGGCGGAAAATAGTCAGCAGGCTTTGTTCAGCCTACTACAAAACAAGAGATAATGGCCTGAAGTTGTGCCTGAGGAGGGTCAGGTTGGATGTTAGGAAAAATTCCTTTGGAGGAAGAGTGGTTGGGCACTGGAACAGGCTGCCCAGGCAGTGGTGGGGTCGCCTTGCGTGGAGGTGGTTAAGAACCACGGAGATGTGGCACTTGGGACGTGGTCAGTGGGCATGGTGGGGGTGGGTTGGGGTTGGACTTGGGGATCTTGGAGGTCTTTTTCAACCTTCTGATTCTAAATCCAACACAAACACTAAGTAGCATTCTCTCAAACCTTTGTGGCAGTTTTTGCCTTTTTTTCAACAAGTTCCATGTCAGCAGCAGCTTTAACTTTTGTTTGTACTAACAGAGAGTTAAATTGAGGAGGAACCCGTGTAAGGAGCAATGTCCTTGGGCAAAATGATGAATTTGAGCAACTTATGAGTTTGACCAACACCCATGGTGTTCTCTATCCCACCGTGGTCATAGAATCGTACAGTCACCGAGGTTGGAAAAGACCTCTGAGATAAACCAGTCCAACCGTGCCCCTCAGAACAACATCTAAACGTTTCATGAGCACCTCCATGTTTGGTGGCCCCACCACCTCCTTGGGCAACCCATTCCAGCACCTGATCACTCTCACAGAGAAGTATGCAGAACAGGACAGTATACAGGGATTTTCCGTGACCTCAAATGCTTTGCAAAATCCATTAGCAGAGCAGAACGAATGGTGAAAAATGTATTTCCCCAAATCTCAGTAATTTTGTTAAACCAGAGGAAAGGCAGGCCAACTGTGCCACTCCTTTTTTTCTGTAGATAATAGGAAAAAATAGTGTATGATGGTGACATGGTGACAGTATATATTCCCGGGAGGGCTGAGGTTTGGGTCATTTGGGTTTTCCCAAAGGGTTTTTGGTGACGTCAGTGTCTTAACTTCCAGCCCTCGAGGTAATATTGGTGCTTTTGGGGTTGCTTTTCCTTGGGATTTGTTGGTGATTTGGGTTTGGTGTCCAGCTTTTGGTTCTTGTGCATCCAGCTACCTGTTCTTCTTACCCTTCTTATATTTGTGGTGAAAATTAAGAGAATGGATCCACTGAAGACATTTTTGGGGGCCGAAATCCAGGCTCTGGGCTTGAAGGGAACAGCAGGCAGTAACATGAAGACTTCTTTTTTCATTAAAGGAGCTTAGGAAGCAGAGGTGAAAGGATTTCAGGAGGTTATAGCATCCATCTGCTTGTCAGTGTAAAAGAATGGAGAAAGCTGGCTGCTATTTTGCTTCCCAGAAAGCGATTTGCTTTTGTTCAGTGTGGTGAGGTTGGCCCAATCAAAGCCAGATTGTTTTCCTAGTTATCTTTGGAGCATCTGTTGTCTGCATCCCTCTGCTGTTGCCATCCAGATGTAATTGACAATTCATAGAATCACAGAGTGGCCTGGGTTGGAGGAGACCTCAATGATCATCAAGGTCCAACCCCCTCTGAATGGCTTGGGTTGGAAGGGACCTCAGTGATCATCAAGGCACAACCTCCTCTGAATGGTTTGGGTTGGAATGGACCTTAATGATCATCAAAAACCAACCTCCAATGACTTGGGTTGGAGGAGACCTCAACTGTCATCAAGACCCAACCCCCTCTGAATGGCTTGGGTTGAAGGGAACCTCAACGTCATCAAGGCCCAGCCCCCTCTAAATGGCTTGGATTGGAGGGGACCTCAACAATCACCTCGTTCCATTATCCATGTGTTTCAGCACTGGGTTTGGGCTGGCAGAGTTTCCAAGAAGCCCATTAATTGGAGAAAACCCAATAAATCAGGAACTTAGCACATGACCATGGGATGGGGCATGGTTCCAGGGTGAGTACAAGCGATGCTGGCAGGAGGAGGCACAGCACATCCTTTCCCACCTCATCCTGAGCTCAGCAGGTCGTGACATCGCATCTGGGACGGAGCCACGTGCCAGGTAAAGGGGGGAAAACAAACCCACAGAGCCAAAGGGAAAAAAATTCCTCAAGCACTATCTCATCCCTGAGCTGCGATTGAACCGTATTTGGGCAATCTCTACAGCATCTAGCGTCCGTTTCCTGAAGGCACTGCTTCGGACACACAGATCCTGTGGCCACTTGACGAACTTCCTGTGGCTTTACCAAAACTCACTGCATTGCCTGGAAATTCCAACAAAACAAAGCCAGAGCAGCCCGATGAGCTGGCTGCTTTCCTCCTTCCTGCTGCTGTCATCCAAGGGCAGCCCGAGCAGCACATGCTGGGTTAGCCTGGATGAAAAAGCAACGGTGTTTGTTTTGTTTTTGTTGTTATTTTATATTTTTTTACCTTTTTTTTTTTTTTCCTTCCTGGAATTTGCACAATCTGCCTCAGCAGCAGCATGGAGCTGATGTAACCTCAGCGAGCTTCCCCTGACCTATTTTCTTCTGCATCTTTCTGCACCGACAGCACTGGAGACCTTCTCCCATCTAAAGCTCGTGGTGTCCGCTAAACCAGCAGAAACGCATCCCAGAAACACACCAAGTATACTGGTGAAACTACCTTGTTGTTCTCTTTTTCCTTCTGTTTATTATTTATGATGAAGACTTTTGGTCCTTTTTGCTCTGCTGATCGCTTCGCTGCGTTTCCACGCTGAGAGGGTTAAATCTCAGCGCTCGGCGTTGTCGAACTGAGGAGCAAAGCCAGGGAATTTTGACTCCTGTTCAAAAAGCATCAAATTCTCTCTTGAAGGGCGGGGAATGGGGATCAAAGGTCCGGAACGGCTCCTTCTGGGAGTCCAGTTGGATTTCTTGCTTGTGCATGCACCAACGAGCAGCTTTTGTTTCCTCTGACAAGCAGTTTTATGGCATTGGTGACCCAGCTGCAGTTCTACGTTGGGCAGCATCCTCCTGAGCAAGCGTTGCTGCTGCCTGGTGTTTCAGTTTGGATGGTAGGAAGAACTTATCCTGAAGAGTGTCAGGCACTGGCACGGGCTGCACAGGGAGGTGGTGGAGTCACTGTCCATGGAGGTGTCCCAGAACTGTGGAGATGTGGCACCGAGGGACATGGTTATGGGCATGTTGGGATGGGTTGAGGTTGAGCTTGGGGATCTTAGAGTTCTTTTCCAAGCTTGATGACTCTGTGACGTGGTGTAGTGGGCAGAGTAGAGGTGGGTTGGTGGTTGGATTAGAGTGTCTTTTCCAACCTTAATGGTTCTAAGGGACCTCAAAGATCATTTAGATCCGACCATGCTGTGGATCAGAGCATCCCACCAGCCCGCTGGCCAACGTCGCCGTGTCTCTGCTAGTGTCCAAGTGCCCAGAAAGGGGAAAGTCTGGAAGTCATCCCACCAAGCACACACAATGAATAACATTTAAGTTGTGGATTTATCGCATGGAAGAACACCCCGCACCACAGCTGACACCGACCTCAGGAATTTTGTTGTTTTGCATTCATTTTAATTTCCACCCGAGTTAATAGCCGAGCTTTTGGGTCAACCTGCGTGAGACACCGTGCAGCTTTGCATAACGCCTTTGCAACTGGAGACGTGACTTGAAACCTTTCCCTCAGATAAAACATCCCAGCTTGGAGCTTGGCCACCACCCACACTTTGCTGGGATCCGAGTCTTTATGGTCTGTGTTTCCAAATACCGTGGTTCTTGGAGATGAGGAGGCAGGTTTGCATCATCCACCCTTACCAGTGGGATAACCCTGCATCCAGGGCAGCTTTGTCCCTGCTCCCTACATTTAAGGAGCTGTTTGATGTTTGGGACTGCACTAGGTTGGGTTTGGGCCTTTGAAAGGGGATGCCTTTTTGGTGGGTTTCTTTTTTGGGTATTTATGGCTTGCAGAAATTCCATGGGGGGAGGCAGTGGGGCGTGGTGGTGATGGGTTGATGATGGTTGGACTACATGATCTTAGTGGTATTTTTCAACCTGAATGATTCCATTTTCCTCAGTTCCTCCCCCAGAATAATGGGGTCTGGGGAAACTTCTCCTTGTGCCTGTTACCCGCAGCCAACCAATGTGCCGTTGACCCCAAAACCAGCCCTCCCCCTGGAAGAAACTTAACATAATGCTCAGTGCTAGCATGGCCCATTTATGCAGTGGTACAAATTAACAATAATAAAAAAAAAATGCTTCCCCCCCCTCCAAATTGAGCCCAGCAGCTCAGTGCAGGTCTGGTCCCCAGTTGTTGCAGTTCCTTTGTGCAGGAAGATAATTGCCAGCCTTGCTCATCGCTTTGAGATCTCCTGATGAAAGCTGCGTGTAAGAGGCTGGCTGTGCTTATTCAGCTCGTTAAGTGCTTGCTGTTATTATAATAGGGATTAATTTGGCTGCGTGGCTTATTTGGGTTTGCCTTTAACTGCCTGGCTTGTAATCAGAGCAAAGTGAATGCTGCTGGAGCTTCGTTTGCCGACTTCCCTGCTTGTTCACCTGGCATTAACCATCAATGGGGCTTTAATTAACGTGTGCAAACCAGCATCTCCTGCTGGGAATCTGGGAATTTCCTACTCGAGACAGGATCCCTCCCCACGGGGAAGTCTCATCCTTATCCCAGTGATGCTGAAATCCCTTTAATTTTTGTAAGCCGTCACATCTTTCCACAAACATCTTCATGGGAAAAATCTGATTGTCCTTCCTTTGGTTTCATCCTGGCAGTTGTGTTGGCATGATTTGGTTTTATGGTTTCGATGGGTTAATGGTTTGGACTTGATGATCTTCGTGGTCTTTTCCAACCATAATGATTCTATGATTATGTTTTCGTCCAGCTCACCCTTGGGTCTCTCGTAGGGCCTCCCTGGTTTGGGGTTGTTTTGCTCTTTTCCTCAGGTTTATCCACCTGCAGGTCAGTAGTTCAGGCCAGGTGCATCCAGCACCTTTCTGCCTTTCAAAGTGGGGCTGGCCCAGCCCTGGGGCATTTTCCAGATCTTGTTGTGTCCCAGCATGAGTTTTGGGGACCCTTGCTTGGGACTTTTAGTCTCTAACCTCTGTATTTGTTGCAGTAATGTCACAGGACCAATGCAGAGGTTGGTGATGAACCTGTTGCACATTCCGCATGCATCTAGGGACTGTCCAAAGGAGTCTGAGCCCCTGTGGGAGATGACAGCTACTTTGGGGGCATCCTTCTGGGGCAAAGTAGTGATACCACTAAAAGGATGGAGCTCTCATTGGAGAGATATTTGAAGGGCTCACTTGTTTTCCGATGGCTTTGGGCCAGCTATGATGATTTGAGACTCTGGAGCTTGTCCAGAGAAAGGCAGCAGAGCTGTGAAGGGTCTGGAGCACACATCTTATGGGGAACGGCCGAGGGAACTGGGATGGGTCTGTCTGGAGAGGAAGAGACTCAGGGGAGACCTTATGGCTTTGTCCAAGTCCCTGAAAGGAGGTTGTGGTGAGGTGGGGGTTGGCCTCTTCTCCCAGGTAACAGAGATAGGACAAGAGGTGATGGCCTCAGGTGGAGTCAGGAGGTATTTAAGGAACATTTAGACATCGTGTTGAGGAAGATGGTTTAGAGAGAACTATTGGTGATAGGTGGACAGTTGGACTGGATGATCTTGTAGATCTTTTCCAACCTCAGTGATTCAAGTTTTGCCAGGGAGGGTTCCAGTTGGATATTAGGAAGGATTTCTTCTCAAAAAGTGTGGTGATGCAGTGGCACAGGGAAGCTGCTCAGGGAAGAGGTGGAATCACCATCCCTGGAGGTGTTCCAGAACCACAGAGATGTGGCACTGAGAAATGTGGTCATGGTGTGGGTGGGTTGGGGTTGGACTTGGGGATCTCAGAGATCTTTTCCAACCTCAGTGATTCTGTGGTTCTATTTCTATTCTGTTTGGAGCAGCTGGGCAAAGCCATGGAAGTCTGGGGTCTAGATGAGATTCACCATCCTAAATGCAAGGCCCAGTACACCACTGCTTTGTTTTCAGTTCACCATACCATCAGCAGAGCCAATAGTCCTCAGTCTGATTCAGAAGGGCGTTACAAGGAGTATAAAAGGAAAAGAATCAGTCCTGTGCTGATTGGTTGCACTGTTTCTTCTCAGAGATCTCTGCTTGGTTTGAGTGCTGGGCTCTGTACAGTGTTCCAGTAGCACCATCTCCAGCTACTTGTCTTCTTTCAACCTTCCATGAACCATCCTGCATCCTCATAGGTCATTTACAGTCCTCAAACCATAAGAACACACTTTGCCTTCATGCACTCACTGACCACAGCGGATTCCAGAGCAGTAGCTGGAGGAGAAGAGTTGCTCCCAGTGTGTGCTGAGGTGTTTGCATCCTCATTTGATTTCCTTAACTCTCCCACCTTACAGAAATAACTCTGTTCTTCAAGGCAAGTGCCACACCTGCAATGCCTCTTGAGCATGCTGGTGATGGGGTCAGGATCCATCCAAGTGAATCAACTTGGTTGAGTTGGGTTGAGTTGAGTTGAGTTCAGTTGTACCAGGAGTAGGATGGAGCTCTTGTTGTATGGACCTTTGTAGGGCCTTGGTTGAGTTGAGTTGAGTTGAGTTGTGGTTAAACTCTGTGTATGTAGGTGCTGCTTTGCTGTGGAACTGTGTCAGCAGCACTCAATGGTATGAGTAATTTCTGAGAGTCCCCCTTTATTTTGAATGCCAAATGCATCCCACCTGGGAGTCCCTGTTCACTGCAGGTGAGTTGCACTAAGTGACCTTTAAAGATCCCTTCCAAATCATACAATTCTATGAACCTGTAGCTCAGATTCGGTGCTTTTCATCTCACTCCCCAGGATATCCTCACCCAGATCCTGTGCTTTTGCCCCATCTTTTCTTCCTACCCAAAACCCAGAGCTGAACAGTCCTCACACAGCTGAAAACTCCCTCCTTTGGGGGGGATTTTGTTGTTCCTCGGGATATTTAATCTGCAAATCAGACTGCAGGTGGTTTCCAAGCATGTTGTGAAGCTGGCACTGCACTGATGAAAGGAAAACCAGAGAGGGTTTGTGACTTCCTCCTTGAAGCAGTGGTTTGGGGAACTTTGTGCCTGGCCAGAGATGTTTGTGGCTGTTCAAGGGTGAACAGCTCCATGCTCAAGGTTTGACAGCAATACAGAGTCATGGGGCTGGGCTGCTCTTCCGCCTGGCACCGGGATGAATGTGACTGAAAAAGGGACGTGTGGGGTGGCAGCACAGAGTGCCTCCAGCCCATCCAGGACTGTGAGGGAATGGCCTTGGAAGCCTCTGGAGGGGAGGGAGAGCTTTCCCGTGCTGTTGACCCTGCAGACAGAGCCTCACGTCCTTCTCTTTTCTGCCTTTCCTCACAGCCTACCCATGAGCTCAGATTTCCAGCATTACAGTTTCAGGATGCCGAACATCGGGTTCCAGAACCTGCCTCTCAACATATACATCGTGGTTTTTGGCACGGCCATCTTCGTCTTCATCCTCAGTTTACTGTTCTGTTGCTACTTGATCAGGTAAGAGAGCATCCCTGGCTGTCTTCAGGAGGTGAGCTCCTTCAGATGAGGACATCCCACAAAGCACTCTGAGCACAAATTGTTCTCGTTATCCAGCACTAAATCATCCAATGGCTTAGGTTGGAAGGCATCTTAAAGATGATTGAGTTCCAGCCCTTGGGAAAAGCATGTCGTAGGCTTCAGTCTGGGTACAGGAGTAGGACGAGAGGTAATGGACTGAAGTTGCAGCAGGAGAGGTTCGGGTTGGATGTTAAGAAATACTTTTTTTCTCAAAGACTGCGGGCTGGATGGGTTGGATGGGTTGGGGTTGGACTTGGGGATCTTAGAGCTCTTTTCCAACAGTGATTCTGTGAAAGTCCCCAGCCAGGCTGGGAGGAATCCATCCCTTGGTCACCAGGTGACTGCATCACCATTCTGCAAGGAGCTTCACCCACCTGTGTGGTGCCAGCTTGATGTGACCCAGGAACTAGTTTTAATTCAAGCAAAGAATGTGCTCAGCACTCCGCATCACAGCGTTCAGACCCAGAGCAGCCCACACCTGGGGGTCCATTGCATCTCAGTGTCCCACAAGCAATGGTGTTATCCACTTTAATAACAGCAGATAAATATCGATGGGAACACTCAATCGGGCACGAAGCGTGGTTGCCTAGGTGGCCTTCTCCAGGAGACTCAAAAGCCATGTTTTATGGCTCCTGCTTTCTGCTTAGTGTTTCCACACGTTTCCCTCTTTAATGAATAAGTTATGTACTGTGCGCTTAAGAAATGTTTAATACGTGCTCCGTTCGTTACTGTACACAAATTGCTCATTCAACAGCGCCGTTTGGAGATTAATGATGCAGGGGTGATTTGTTGACCTGAGCGACAGGGAGCAGGAAGAGGGAGATGGCTGTTCCAGTTTGGGGCGTGCTTTAATTATTTCATGGGACGCGGGGGAGGGAGTTAGGCTGCTAATGGAGAGGTGAAATTCCTTCTGCTGGAGGAAAAATGGAAGGCAGGTGGGGGAACCGAGGCAGATTTGGTCATTTGTAAATGGTGCTCAAGAGGCTGAAGGCTGTTTTTTCCCCAAGTGGAGCGAAATCTATATGGTTCCCCTGCAGAACAGAGAGGTGTTTGGACTTTTGAGAGTGTTTTCCTGGGCACTGGATCTTGTTGGGTGTGTTCTGCCCCAAAGAAGGAACAACAAGTAGTAATGTCTGGGAGATCAAGCCAGAAAATCTTTAAATTTAGAAGTTGGAGGCGTGTTGTAAGAGGGAGGGTGAGTAACCACTGAGAGAAGCCAGTGAGGGAAGTGGTGAGTTCTCTGTCTCTTGCTGTCTTTAAAGGAAGACAGAGTGCCCTTCTGGAAAGAGGCATTTTGGCTCCTGTTCCCAGGAGTAACGAAGTGCTGCTTAACGACCCATGATAGATGGAAGGCTGGATTAGATCACCTCATGATCCCTTTATAGCCCTTAAGTATTGCGACTTGATGAATCAAACCAGCAGCACCAGCTCTGGGGTTGGCAATCCGGTGCCAAACGAGGACCCAGTGTACCCAAAGCAGCATCATGCCCTGGATTTGGGCTGTGCTTCTGCAGCACCCACCGCCTCCTTTGGATTTGAGCTCCCAGATCTCAGCTTGGCTGAGGTTTAAAGCTCGAGGGTCAGCTTGCAGATGGACAGGGGTTAAGGAGTATGCACAGGGCAGCCCAAGTGATTGCTTTGGGACGGGTCGACCTCAGTGCTCAGCTGCTGTGGCAGTGAATGGCGGAGCACTGCTGGAGCCAGACTGCAGAGCAAGCAAATACCCAGAGCTCTGCAGGATTCCATAGGAGGATTGGATATACAAAGCAAGGTATTGAACTCATGTCGGATTTCCCCCCCTCCTGAACCAGCTGCTAAAGCCTCCTGGATTACCACACGCATTCCTGCCCCCCCCCCCGCATGGCTTTAACGTTGGGTCACAGCTGGAGGCTGCAGAAGGTGAGGTGTTAATTTAACAGTGGGTTGCACCACATCCTCGCAGAGAAGCGGAACATCGAATGCGAGCACAGTGCATCCTCTCCCTCCTGATCTGAGACCTGCACATCTGCATGTGCTGGGCTGACAGCGAGCAGAGCTCGGGGGATTGGAGACTGTAGGGATTTAATGGGCTTGGCTCAGAGCAGGGCTGGGTGTGAGCTCCAGGCAAAAGAAAGGAGGATTGCTGCAGAGCTCTTCCTGCTGCACAGCACGCGTCCCTCCCCCTCTGCTGCCGCCTTCAGATGAGAAGTAGGGAAAAGGAAATGAAACTTTGTGGGAGCTGTCTGCGTCTGCTCCCTGCTGCTGCTCTCAGAGGGTAAAGCTGCAAGAAGGTATAGGCTGAGGTCAACAGGATGGGCTTCAGCAAGAGCAAGTGCTGGTGAGGCTGCAGCTCAGTGTTGAGCCCCTCGCTACCAGGACACTGAGTTCCTGGAGCGTGTCTGGAGAAGGGCAACAGAGCTGTGTGGGGTCTGGAGCACAGGTCTTCCTTTTTCTCCCAAAGAGCAGTCAGGCACAGGCTGCCCAGGGAGGAGTCACAGTCCTGGAGGTGTTCTAGAAGTGTAGAGATGTGGCACTTGGGGATGTGGTGGGGATGGGTTGGGGATCTCAGAGCTCTTTTCCAGCCTTCATGATTCTGTGAAGAGGACGGACCCTTTAGCAGAGTCTGTTGTGATGGGATGTGGGGAAATGGTTTCAAAGCAAAAGAAGAGAGATTCAGTCTGGATTTAAGGAAAATCTTTACAGTCAGGGTGATGAGGAGCTGGCATGGGTTGCCCAGAGAGGCGGTGGGTGCCCTGGAGACATTCAGGTTGGGCTGGACAGGGCTCTGAGCACTGATGGAGCTGTGGGGGGCCCTGTTCACTGCCGGGAGNCCCCTCGCTACCAGGACACTGAGTTCCTGGAGCGTGTCTGGAGAAGGGCAACAGAGCTGTGTGGGGTCTGGAGCACAGGTCTTCCTTTTTCTCCCAAAGAGCAGTCAGGCACAGGCTGCCCAGGGAGGAGTCACAGTCCTGGAGGTGTTCTAGAAGTGTAGAGATGTGGCACTTGGGGATGTGGTGGGGATGGGTTGGGGATCTCAGAGCTCTTTTCCAGCCTTCATGATTCTGTGAAGAGGACGGACCCTTTAGCAGAGTCTGTTGTGATGGGATGTGGGGAAATGGTTTCAAAGCAAAAGAAGAGAGATTCAGTCTGGATTTAAGGAAAATCTTTACAGTCAGGGTGATGAGGAGCTGGCATGGGTTGCCCAGAGAGGCGGTGGGTGCCCTGGAGACATTCAGGTTGGGCTGGACAGGGCTCTGAGCACTGATGGAGCTGTGGGTGTCCCTGTTCACTGCAGGGAGTGGGACCAGATGGCCATTAATGGTCTCTTCCAACTCAAACCGTTCTACGATTCTGTGATTTCCTCTGCATTTTGATCTGTTGCCATGCACTTGGGGCAGATGTGTGGCAGGAATTCCTCCGGGGTCACAGCTCCTGGTGTGGGGTGCACACTCACCAGAACCTGTGCTCACATTACAGCAGCTGTGCAGGGTGGGATAGACCCTTCTGGCCCGGGATCCTCTCTCTGAGTCCAGCCAAACCCACATGCTTCAGAGGAGCAGCCTCAGCATGTGCATGCCTCCCCCGGAGCCCTCCCTCCTCCACACACCTTGCACTCTGTGCTGTGCTCATGCTGTTCTCAGGAGGTTTTTTAGCAAAGTCACCCCATGCAAACCTTCCCACGTAGTACCCGTGCTCGTCTGGCAGTACTGAGCTGCTCTTCCCCCTCATAGGCTGTCTCCAGCAGCAGATCTTCCTTTTCCCAGTGAATGGGGCCGGTTCCATCCCAGTTGCTCCATTCTTTGCACACTGCTGCCAGCCCCGTCCTTCCTGCAGTGGGATTTACCCGTGGCTTTGAGGGCAGCATCTTCAGAGGTGGCTGAGCTATAAACTGGGGCTCCAGAGCTGCCTTACTGCATCCCTAACCAACCTCTGCTGCCTTAGGGGATTTTTGGTTTTGTTTTTAATTCCAACGAGGCTCTAGGGGGGTCTTTCCATGCAGATAGGATGGGGATATATCTTCACATCGTTTTTATAACTTGATGTTTGCATGGAAAATCATAGAGGGGAATTGTGGGAGATTCTGTGCTGCCAGCTGGCTGGAGATGTCATGTTTCCAGCTATATGAAAACTCTCAATCCAGACTCTTTGGCTGCTGCTTGAGTGCATCATTTCAGAAAATAAAGAAATGATTCGATCGGGAAGGGAGGGAAATGAAATGGAGTGTTGGGTTGTTGTGCTGATCCACATTTTCTCCTTGTTTTCGTTCCAGGCTCAGACATCAAGCGCACAAAGAGCTTTACGCCTACAAACAGGTGAGGTGGTGAACAGTCTCTTCCCTCCTCCTTTCCCCTCCTCCTTTCCCTTCCTTTCCCTCCCTCTTTCTCTTTCTTTCTGTCTTTCTGTCTTCCTTCTGGATTTCCTAAGACCCAAATCCACATAAAGGCCATGAGTTCGTTGGGGTTAACCCCTTTAGGTTGTGCTTTCAGTCCCATTGGGAGGTTCTCTTTCTTGAGTAGAAGCTCTCAATGGATCCAGCTCACCAGGTTTGGAAGAGATCTTCAGGGTCACCGAGTCCAGCCCACCTGCTGAGTGCCACCACTGAACCACATCCGTGTGCTCCTCACTCCCACACAGCACACTGCTGATGCTCTCATTTGGGGTTTTCCTGCCAGCTGGGCACCCCAGTGAGCATCCCTGAGCTGCCAGTGGATCAGGAGCCAGCCCTTTGGGGACTGGTCTGGGTGCCAGCCTAAACACAGCCTAAAAACAAGAGTTAAGTCCCAGGAGCGTGGCCGAAGGTGGCTCCCCACCTCAGAGCCCCTGCAGTGACCTCAGGGCTTTCCAAACCTGTTGTGGCTGTTGGGAACGGTGGCAGCATCGCAGCAGGAGGTCGGAGCAGCCCCAGCTCTCCTGGGCAGCACATGCCCAGCTCTTCCCTTCAGCCACCCACGCCGAGGTGAAAATAAACACGGGCTGCCACTGACGCATCCTGTTTTCTCCAGGGTTTGTGTCTGCCCTCTGCCTCCATCCTTGAAGCAGGAAATCTTCCAGCGTGGGATTGGGCTGATGCAGTGTTAGGTATAAAGTTACAACTGTGCCGGAGCACAGCCTGCAGCGGGGACGGGGTGGAAGTGAAGCTGTTGGTGTACAGCACAGCTCATTCCCCCTGTGCGAGCCCACGAGGTCAGGCTGTGAGAGCAGACCTCCTGGCGTGTGAAACAGAAATGGGTTGGTTTATGGAGGTCTGGGATGGCTGGAAACAAAGAGTTAAAAGCAGCGTCCTCACCCCATCTCTGCCTTGTAGGTTATACTCAAGGAGAAGGTGAAGGAGTTGAACCTGCACGAGGTGAGTCCGTGTGTGGGTTTGCTTCTTGGGGGAGGGGGTGGATAGGATCCAGACCTCACGTGGTGCTCACTGCACAGCCCTAAAGCAAATGGATGGGGTTTCACTCCACAGAGGAAGCTTTGAGTGCCTCTGGGAAAGCTGGGAGCCTCCAGTGAAGCAAGCAGGGAGGTGTTCCCCCAGCCCCAGCAATTAGAGGACGGGTTAAGGCCAAATTGGGCTTTAAACTTTTCTTTATCACTGTTTAATGACCTCTGGAGCCACAGGACTTAACTGCTCTGAGCCTCACAGCCCACGAGGCAGATTGCCCTTAGCAAGAGCAGTGGGATGAGACAGAAACCCAACATCCCCCCCCCCCCCCAAAAAAAAAACCCAAAACCCATGAGTTTTTTGGGGAGCATTGCATGGGTTGAGGCAATCTGTGTAATTGTGGTGTGCTGACTGTGAGTTCCTTTCAGATCTGTGCTGTTTGCTTGGAGGAGTTCAAGCCCAAGGACGAGCTGGGGATCTGCCCGTGCAAACATGCCTTCCACAGAAAGTGAGTGCAGAGGGCTGGGAGCTGTTGTTGGCAGTGTCACACAGTGGTAGGGCTTAGAAGGGACATCAGGAGACCCCCTCTCAGCCTCCTCCAGGTGTCCCCCCCCAGGGCTCTCAGCATTTCCTCATGAGGGGCCTCACGGTTATCTGGGAAAGACCTCAGAAACCATCCAATATATAGCAAATATATACATTACCACAGAACCACGGGGGGCTGGGGTGGACTTCTGGAGATCATCCAGTCCAACCCTCCTGTTCGAGTAGGTTATATGTTATTATATGGACCCTTGTGTTGTGTCATATAGTTGCTAGACGTTATCTGTTGATGTATTTTACACATGAAGGCACCCAAATGATGAATTAAGTACACACCACTAGCAGTGCTGCAGGGAGGGATGGGAATGGACCAGACCCAGTGCCAGAAGGGACTGTGGGTGCTGATGTGGGGTCCTTATGACCCCGTGGCTGTGCTTTTTCCCCCCCCCCCAGGTGCCTCATCAAGTGGCTGGAGGTGCGCAAGGTGTGCCCGCTCTGCAACATGCCAGTGCTGCAGCTGGCACAGCTGCACAGCAAGCAGGACCCCGGCCCCCCCCAGGGCCCCCTCCCCGGAGCAGAGAACATCGTATAGCTCTGTGCCATCACAGACTGCCCCGGGGCTGCTGGGGGGCACCCGGAGACGACCAAAGCACTACGGCACCAGCACGGAGAGAAGCTGGGGACGGGAGGACAGAGAGCTGAGAGCACTTTAGGGAAGGAGCGTCCCCAGAACGGCGCTTGGCCACGGAATGGGGTTTTTCCTCAGCGGGAACGTGGAGCTCAGTGACTGTTGGGAAGCCTCAGCACGATGCCTTGGGATGGAGCGGCCGAGCGGTGCCTGAATGCACTTATCCCCCTCTGAGCATCACCCAGGAGAGCCGGTGCCCGTCCCACGCGGTGCTGTGGGGTCAGTGCCATCCAAGGGGGAATTTTTATCCCTACAGAGGATTGCAGTTTCTCCTCCCAAAGGGCGGCCCAGGGCTCGGGGCCGGGTGCTTTTTGGGGCTGCTCCCCCCTCCCTGCTCGGTACCACGGGCTACCTCAGGGCTTCCTTCATCCCTGCCACGACTAAGAGCATCTCCCATCAGTGCGACCACCTCAATGTCACAGCACGGTGGGGGCAAACCCCACCCTTTGGGTTCACGTTGAGCCTGACCCTTTGGGTTTCCAAGCACCGATGGCTCAGCACTGTCCATCTGTGCAGCCCAAAGCCCCCACCCAACCCTCCTCGAGTGCCAAAGCTGCTGGGGGCTGCACCACCCCTTGTCCTCTCACCCCATGGGGTGAATTCAGCGCCTTCCAGGCATCATTTCCCCTCCCTCAACCCTGCAGCTCTTTATGGGGGGGGTCCCAGTGTTAACCCTGCAGCAGCGTGGGGCCGGGTGGGCTCTGGGGGGAAGGGGGGGGGGCCCTCCTGTACATACCCCATGACTCC
>VXAB01001451.1:49210-131908 GCA_013399175.1 Odontophorus gujanensis | reverse complement strand
TGTTGTTTTTGTTGTTGTTTTACATTTTTCTTTACTCTTGGTCTGGAAGGGACCACTCAAAAGCCCTCTTAACAAGGGACCCACATCAAATGGTGTGTGATACTCCAAAGCAACCACAGTGGCTATGCCTCATGCAGAGATAGCCAAACATGCCTTGTAAGCTTGTCATAATTGCAACTACAGCAAACTGGTGTTCAAGGCCACCTAGAAAAGGCATCCAGAAAGCTTTACAAGCACCCAGGTGGTGAAATTCACCCTCATCCCTGCTCCAGGTACTTTATATTAATTTTAACACAAGTGTCTGCACAAAAGCTGCAGTGACTGCAAAGTAAACATATGTAATGGTATACACTGTTCAATGGTAAAAAGCATAACATTTAAAGGGAGAGAAGGACACTAGAAAACATCAGAAAGAAGAGTTTTTTTTTTTTTTTTAAATTGTTCAGATCAGCTCATCCTTCTGAAATTATTTGGAAGGCTGATACTGTAAGCAGGCACTTTCCTGTACTCAGGACCTTGATGGATTTCTACTGATTCCATATTAGATCAACAAATGCTTGGAAAGAGAAGGAAAGGTCTTTTATTTTACAGTATAAGCTAAATGCAGCTCTCTAAATTTCTATGGGTCATCCTTCTTTATTCCATGGCTCTTCTTATTATCGCACCCAAGTAACAAATAGTGCTTAAATAGTACTGACCCAAATCAAAGCACAGTTACGCAGTTAATGGTTAAGTAAATAGTGCAAGTTAACCCATTCTCCTTTTTACAGATCAAAATTTTTGAGACAGAAGGACATAATCAAAATTTGGCACCAATCCCCAACACTTAAGTCCTAAACTGAGGCTCTCAGTATAATGAATAGCAGATCCAGTGTTTAGAACAGCATTCACAGCAGTCACAAAAAACATCACATCTGAAGGGTGTCTCAGAGCTTTATCTCTGTCCTACCTAAAGGTGACTGTGAGGTTGGTACCTCTAAAGGGCTACTGTTCAGTGATGTAAATCTGGGACTAGACTATGATACACAGTGCCAATACTGAGATACAAAAATAAATTTTTATGAAAGTAACAAAGAACAAAATAGGATGTCAGAAAATAAGTTAAAGTACACCTACCTATAGAAAGAAATGACTTCAAATGGACTTCAAATTCTCCAAAATATGAAGAATTCAAAAATCCCGACTTTTTAGAATTTCTTATTCACTGAACTATCTGAGGGAAAAGAGAGGAAGGAGTGCCTTGTTAGAGGACGTAGTTCAAGATGACCCATCAGAGCAGAGTGTAGAGTTAAAAGAGGTTTGGCTAGAGCATAGCTAATTAAGGGTATGGTGTTGAGAGGAAAAAGCTGAAGTATATGAATGCGCAAAGAACATAGCCTGGACATGAATTCAGAAAAGGAAACTTTGTGAATATTTCCTCAGAGAGGTTGCACAGAAGTATATACAGAGGTAGACTAGACCTAACAAGAACCATGACTGAACAGTAGTTATCAACTTCAGCCCAAAAGGTCATGCCTAGCAAAGGACTGTTCATTCAGATCCTATACCATCTCTACATGACGTCAGAAAAGGTCTCTAAGACATTCTGGTTGCCCACCTCAAACTCTCTGACATTTTGCTTAGACCACAAAACACGCCAACACCTTGCTTCAGAGACATTTTCCCCAAATAGCATTGCAGATGTTATATAAAATGTGTGATTTTTTTCTGTGGAAGCAGAAAACAATACCAAGAGTAGGTCCTACTATCATGTCTTGACTTACACATGATTTCTCCTCCTGTGAACCTCAGTTCTTCTTCCTGCTCAGCAGCACCAGCAGCACATCTCTCACAGTAGAAACAGCAGTTACCTTCTCTAAGGGTAAGAGTCTGTAGTAAAAAGTAGTATACTTTTAGTGCCATGTCCTACAGAGAGCCTACATGCCATTTCCTTCCTGCTTATAGCTTTATGTCTACTGGAAAGATAAACGTAGTGGATGGTTGTAATTTATCATTCCAATTTATACATATAAGTTGCCAAAACTGACACATTTTGTGTTGAACTTAACACTCTTTGCACAAGGCCAGGAACTCACGATACCAAACAAACCAGGACCTTTAGAGTTATATGTGATTTGTCTCTTCTAAATAGGCTCCAGAAAAAGGCACTTGTATACGCAGTCTAGCTGTGTACAGTGGTGTCTCTGAAATGCATTTTAAATGATCTTTGTCTTCTTTTCTAGTCAAAACCATGGCATCCATGTCCTCCCAGGCACCACAGTGGGCTGAATTTTCATGAAGCCCTCCTACGAACAAAGAAACCTAAATCAAGCTTTAGTTACACTTTAGGTTCCTAAGTGCTTTTTTGGATGTCAACCAGAGTAAAAAACTTACCAAGGTCACACAGGAAGCCTATGGCAGAAAATGAAACTGATCTGGGGTCTCTGAGGTCTAGGACTTGTACCCACAGCACTAGAATGCCTTTTCTCTCTGCTGTTCCTATTAAAACTAGAAAGATCAGGAAAGCTAATGACAGGAACTAATGTGGTGTGGAATTATTCTATTTCATTTGCAGGATTCTGAAACATGATCTATATGTACTTTTATCCATCTATTACTTCTTTACCCTTAGCAGATGATTGCAGAAATGCCAGATCCAGCTATTTATAAAGCAGTGAAGCAGTCAAGTGTTCTCTAATGTAGCACTTCCAAGTGCAAGCAGTATATACTGACCGGCTCATAGCTATCTTGGCAAGGATTCACACACCTGTTAGGATTTTAATTTATCAAAGACAGACGTATTTATATTTATGTCTATGGCTGTATGCTCATGAAATTAGAAAGGATGTTAGAACACTAGTGCTTTAAGAGCAGTCAGGAAACTCAGAGTCAAGGTTCATTTCTCTGTCCTCAGCTCACCCATGTTATGCAAAACTCTCATAGATGTATAGCAAGCACACAAAGCCCAAATGACTGATATGTGACCAAAAAAAAAAAAAAAAGAAAGAAAAAAAAAGAAAAGAACTAATGCAAAGACCAAGAGCAAAATCCAACTGGAAAACTATCATTCAAGTTCACAGGGCTCTTGGAATGGCCTTGCTGTAGTCAGTCATCTTTCAGCAAATGTCAGAAAACAGCCTGAATTGCTCCTACCATTGTCTAGACGATGCAGCGTTCAGGTTTGGCATGTTTGATTTCTCCTTGATTAATGGAGGCGATTATAGCAGGCTTTCCCATTCGGAGGCTGTTAATATTTTTTCCGTACTATAATGGCCCCCAAGGATCTCAGGAAACACACAGACACTCCTACTGATTCTCTTCTATTTTCCAGACTCTGCTCAGTTTCCATAGACCTGTTTCTTTCATATCCATTACAGATGTAAGAGATACACCCCTATTCTCAGCAGATCACTGACATGATAGATAGTAATGACTGCTTTGGAAGCAGGTTGTATATCAACCTGCTGTTGAGTGCGCTATAGGCCAGATATAAATTCCATAGGAAATACTGTCAGATTCTTGGCTAAAACAGCACCACTACTCCTTGGTAAAATTGAAAGGCTAGGCATTGTCTTGCCTTCCATCCACAGCAGAACTAAGGTTAAGGTTTACATATCTGAAGGAGCTGAAGGAAGGACAGCCACAGTCCAAAAGCTTGCAAGTAATTCCTGTAAAACTGTAGGAGTTATGGAGGAATATTTTCCTTGAGCATACTGAAGCATACTACTTTCATAGTTAATGATAAAATTTCATTGACCTGTTTTTTTTTGTGTTTTTTTTTTTGTGTGTGTGTGTGTGTGTGTGTGTGTGGTTTTTTAATTTGTTTGATTGATTGATTGATTGATTGTTTATTTGTTGGTAAAAAATCAAATTCTCTTTACTTTCAGTTCTTGTCTTTTGCCTTGTCCAAACTTTCAGCATTTTCTGAAGTTAATCTTGGCAAGGTGTCTATCTCCACTCTCAACAACATGTATACTATTCCTAATAACCTTCCCTAATACAGGTGAAAAGGGAGCTGAAGTTCTGCCCTACTAGTTCTGTTGCTTGTGAACGAAAAGATCTTGTGGAGGAAGTGGCAATTGGTTGCTATCTTGGCAGTGGTGACCATGGAGTAGTTGAGTTAAAAAAATTTGGTGATACGAGGAATACTGCTACCAAAACCTCAACCCTGGATGTGGAGACAGTGGACTTCCTTCAGTAAGATTCCCATGTTTTTCATGTCTCTTAAAGTCATTGTTCCATGGTTTTTAAAGGCACTGAGATCCCAGAAAAAGCAAAAAATTTTAACATCTTCTTTGCCTCTATCTTCAACACTGATGGTGGTCTCTTGGGCTTCTTGACTCCAGGGTGCCTTGAACTGAAAGACTCTGACTGCTGTAATGATCAGATCCCAGCCAACTCTGAACTTGTCCAGGGTGCACATAAGTCCAAGGGGTCCAATAGCATTCATCTCAGGATACTCAGACAGCTGGCCAATGTCATCACAAGACTTCTCTCCGTTATTTTTCAACAGCCTCAGGAATTTGGAGAATCCCAGTTAACAAAAAGCTGGCAGATATTCTTCCTGTTATCAAGAAGGGCAAGATAGAAGACCCTGGTAATTACAGGTCTGTAAAGTCTCACTTAGGTGCCTGGTAAAATTAGGGAGAAAATTATGCTGTGAGTTATTGAAAAGCACATGAAAAAAAATGCAGACATTGGTCTCAGCCAACAGAGGCTCATGAAGGGAAGGTCTGGTTCAATTTAATTTCCCTTTATGAGAAGGTCACTTCCTAGTTGACCAAGGTTGATGCTGATCAACTTGCTATGCTTTTGGATTTCAGAGAAACTTTTGATACTGTTTATCACAATATCCTTCCAGAAAAGGTGTCCAGTTGAAGTCTAGACAAAAACATAATACATTGGGTCAGCAATTAGCTGTTGAGTTGGACCCAAAGTGTTACAGTAAATGGGGTTACATCAGGCTGGAAGCCAGTCACTATCAGGGTTCCACAGGGCTCCATTTTACAGCCAGTTCTCTTTTGTGTTTTCAGGATATAGATTAGAAGGCATTTTGAGTAAGTTTGCTGGAGATACTAAACTGGGAAGAAGCTGTTGACTCTGTTGAGGGTGAAGAGGCCCTGCTGAGAGATCTAAAATTTAGAGAAATTGAATATCACCAACTGAAGTTTAAGAAGTGCAACTGCCAGATTCTGAACCCTGACAGGGTGGGCAACCCTGGGTATGGATTCAGACTAGTGAAAGAGAAGAGAGCAGCCACACTGAAAGAGATCTGGTGGTCTTGATAAACAGAAAGTTGAAATTGAGTCAAGAGTGTGCTCAGACAGCCAGGAAGGCCAACTGCACCACGGATTTCATCAAGCACAGCATTGCTGTCAGGTTAAGGAAAGTGATTCTACTGCTCTTCACTGCACTGATGAGGCCTCACCTTGAGTACTATGTGCAATTTTGGGTGCCATAGTACAGAAAGGACATTCAACTGTTAGCTACTGCCCAAAGGAGGGTTACAAAGATGGTGAAGGGTCTAGAAGACAAGACATATGAGGAGCAGCTGAAGTCCATCGTTTTGTTCAGCCCAGAGCAGAGAAGGCTGAGGGGAGGTCTTGTCACAGCCTATTTGCTTTCTTACAAGGGGAGCAGAGAGTAGGAGCTGATCTCCTCTCTCTGGAGTCCAGCCACAGAACCCAAAGGTAGGGCATGAAACAGCGACATGTCAGAAAAACACTCTTGACCAGAGAATGGCAGAGCATTGGAACAGTCTGTCAAGGGCAGTGGTCATAGCCTCAGACTGCCAGAGCTCAACTAGCATTTAGACAATTCTCTCAGATGTGTGGTCTGATTTTTGAGTGGCCCTGTGTGGAATCAGGAGTTGGACTTGATGATCCTTATGGGTCCCTTCCAACTCAGGGTATTCTATGACTCTATGAATTAATGTCCTACCACCTTAACAAAAGTCATCCACGAGATTTGAGGTCATTCTCTATCAGATCATCATTGTAATCACAATCACCACCTCTAAAATGATTCCAAGAAAGGGAGAGTCCATTAAAAAGTATTCATTATCTACCTATTAATAATTGTCTGTGTTCTTGCTGCCCAACTGCCAAACACACAGCCTATCCCTCAAAGGTACCACCCCAAGGTGTAGAGGCTCCGCTTTTCTCCATCTGTCTGAAAGGAAGCAAGTTCAGATTTGAGAAATGAAGATAACAGTGGTTCTTGAATCACCAAGAACAAGAGAAAGGATCAGATGAAATAACAGGATACTACACTGCAAAAGAATTGCACACAAACAGGACAAAAAATTAAATGTATATATATTTCAAACTTACTTTAGGGAAAAAAAAGTCACTTTTTGTGACTAATTCAATTTCTTTTTATTTTTTAATAAGATTTTAACATTTGTCATTTTGCTATCTTACAAGTTTCTGAACCATGCAAATATTTGTTTCAGATATATTGTTCTAATATTAGTTACTTGTATTTTATACAACTGAATCTACAAGACAAAATAGCATCATTTATGACAAGTTAACAGATAACACTCATTCTAATAGCATCTTCACAGTTTTTAAATTAGAATGCTTATTAAAAATACAATTATTAACTGACAAAACTTTGGTTTTATACATGTAACACAGTGAACAAGAATGACTCCCATTCTGATACTTCTTCATTTCCATGTAAAACTTCTGTTTTCAGTTATTATAAATGTAAAAATTATTTCTTGAGTAAATAGACCAATCTTCTTCCTGGAAACCCAATGCAATTCATTGTAGTAATAATAGAACAATAAAAGCTATACACTTCTTGCAATAAAAATACTTCAGTCATCTTTGACTGGTTGACAGCTGGAACTCTGAAGCTGAAAAAATGACTTGGAAATGATTACTGATAAGAAAGTTGATTTTAAGATCACCAAGCAACAGTTTTTAAGATTTGTCTTTGCTTATGCATCAAAGCACTGTGAATCAGTCTTTAGTTCTAAAGAAAATACGTATGCATAACTAAACTCTAAAGGAAAGGTTGACAAAGCCTGCTCATTTGTAAGAGGTACATTTCTTCAGGTAACACTTTCTCTGAACAGTTACGCATACTGAGGAAAAAAATGTGCTTGTAATCTTCACTTCTGTTGTTTCAGAAATGGATTCTATATATATATCTGTGTACAGTGAATATAACATACTTGTGTGTTTGTTTTTCACAAACACACATAAAACTTGCATTAACTTTCCTAAAGTAAGTGTAACCACATGCTGTTAGTGGGACTAACACACTAAAGAAAACTAATGAGCTGATAGCATCCTCAAAATACAAGGTATTATATGCAGCATGTCTTATTTCTCATTAGTTTCTTAACAGCTACTGTTTGTACTTCTGTTATTAAGTAGACAGATCAGAAATAAATAAAATCAATGTGTGCACTTTGTGAGGCATATCCCTCATATTACTGTTACAATTATGTTATGCTCCTCTTCAAGTAAACCAGCTTCCAGAGCTGTGAAGAAAAGAAAATGCAAGCATTGTTTTGAGATTTTCTAATTTCCTGGAGGTTAATATAAATTTTGGTCTAGCTCTCATGGAACTCTCTCAATTGTAAATGAAGTTTTTGGTGGTCTCTGAATATCAGGAACAGTTCAAGAAGTACATGTTGGAAGAAAAATAAATCATAAATTGTAAATATCCCTGCTCTCTTACAGGCTTTGATCACTTTTTGCCTCAGTTCCTTTACTCTCGTGGTTTGTCTCATCCTGGTTTAGCTCCTTGCCAAAGGACAACTTTACGACAACATTAAAATGGTTTATATTGGCTCGAGGGAGTATTGCCCAGTCAGGATTTAGACAGACATGGTTTATGTTGACATGACTCAGATCTGGGCACTCACTAGCCTTCATTTTCTTTCCCATGTACCACACTTTTCAAACTCAACAAGATATATCCTTGCCTAGAGGCAAGATTTTTTTTTCAGTAGACACTTGAAACTTTTAACCATACTTCCACTATTGTTATAAATGCCAGGTTCTTGGGAAAATGTAGGTGCTGGTACTGAGTAATAAGTTACAGAATGAGCTTAAACCTAACACTTTAGAGAATCTCTCTACATACAATCCTCTGCAATGTTCATAAAAGAAATAACTTTTTGTACTTGAAAAGAACGTTCCAATAACATCTCTAAATCCAAGGTTAACAAGCTACTTTGTGGAATAAACGTAATAAAAATAAAAATAATAGATTTTAAAATGTCAGTGTATGTCAAGGGTTTAAGATAATTAAAATCCTCTGGTCCACCAACAAGGAAAATAAGAGAAACCACTCTATCATTGTTGAAAATCAAAGATACTTAAAAATAAATAAACACTGTAACATCAATGGGAAGTTAGTATGGAACATTTCTAAAAAAGGGCGATTTGAAATACTGATGGTTCCAGAACCTGTATCTCTGGCTGTTACTCATGGATGAAACAGAGCATTGAGAAACTGATGGTGAAACAATGATTAAGACTACAGTGTGAGACTGAATAAAGAGTTCTTTATTAGTGGCAGGGAAATCCATTACAGTAGAGGAAGAGTCCATGAAGACCATCTGAATGCCATCAAGGTGCTGAGCAGAAGGCATGCTCATGGTACACTTACCCACCATACCTCACTTGGAAATTGTCTGATATCAGGAGAAAATTGAAATGCTTAAATTTCAGCATATCTTCTATACAAATAGCCAAAAGCTTAAATATTTTTGTCAGTTCTTTTTGTGTCTATTTCATGTGTGTCTTTGCTGCACCACTGTCTGTCTTCGCTAGTTGCTTGCTAAGTGGAATTATTTGAATCAAGTGGCAAATAATTTGCCATTTCTATGGGCTCATGCATTTCATGGAGAGGAAGAGAGAAAATACAGGCCTGCATACATTTGTGAATTATCCCTTCAGTTCTAATCTCTCCTTTAGTCATTGCTCATTTTCCTGCAGAATATGTGTGTTTTTCATAAAGATCTCCACACACCCACTTCAGAGTTGCTCTGTAAACTGCACAGTTTCACACAGTTCTAGACTCAGAAAGCAACAAAAGTCATTCTTACTTTCCACTTCTAAAAGGCAGTAAGAGGTGCCTAATTTTTATATCTGATCCAAAGTGACTTCGCAAAATAGAAGTATCTGAGAACTCCTGAGAAGATGATGAGGGAACAGGAGCTTCTCTAAACAATCATTTTGTTCTGAAAAGATGTTTTCCACACCTCAGGCAAAGGAAACTTTTGGGTTCCTTTATTCCATTTCTAGAGAAATCTCTATTTAAGACAGACTCTACTGGTCAGTAATGTAGTTTTTGCTTCCATTCAGACCATTAAATTTGATAGTAAAAAAAACAAGTACATCTTGCTGTTATGGGCAATGGCAAATGACACAGTGTACCATAGGATGGCTTTAACAGAAGCACTTAAAAGATTTCTGCCTTCCCATTAGGAATGCCTAGTTAAAGGCACACACTGTCTCAGTGATATTTGCTTCCATTTACAGAATCTCAGACAGCTGCTGGGAGAACGACAGTCTGCCTCTCAGAGAGCTCAACTGTCAGCAGCAACATCTAAAATTTCAAGGCTGGTGCTCTGTAGGCATGCAAGGAAAGAGAGGACTCCTTGGAAGATCTATGAGAAGTGTCTTGGGCCCACACCACGATAGCCTTTTTACCACAACATCTGATATCTGTTTATTGGTTTTTCTCACAGCTCACTCAATGACAGAGGTAGTAGCATGACCAAAACAGAATATTTTCTTCAGGTGTAGAATAGAGCACTGTCTTTCTTTCTTGCTTATTAACCTTGATGACAATTCTTAAATACTGATGTAGTCTGCACCAATGACTTTAGTGCTGAAAAAATTGTTTCTGCATGTTTCTGGGCAGTCAGAAACCGGATGAAATTTAACAAAAGCAAGTGTAGAGTCTTGCACCTAGNCCTTGAGAAAACAAGACTGAGAGGTGACCAGATCCAGGTTTATAATTATCTGAGGTGTGGGGGACAAAGTGGCGAGGCCAGACTCTTTTCAGCAATGTGTGGAGACAGGACAAGGAGAAATGGCCTGAAACTGCAGCACAGGAGGTTCCGCACGAATGTGCGCAAGAACTTCTTTACGGTGAGGGTGACGGAGCACTGGCACAGGCTGCCCAGGGGGGTTGTGGAATCTCCTTCTCTGGAGATATTCAAGACCCGCCTGGACACCTACCTGTGTGACCTGGTGTAGGGAACCTGCTTTAGCAGGAGAGTTGGACTCGATGATCTCTTGAGGTCCCTTCCAACCCCTATGATTCTATGGTTCTATGATTCTGTTCTCAAAGGCATTCACCCCCTATTTGTTGCTCATACCACAATGAATTTTGTTTTATATTTCTATAGAAAATAAACACTATTTTTCTGCATGGGAAGAAACACAATAAAAATGCCATTTAGCAGCATTTGCTTGAAAGTAAAACTGAATTCTCAATTTACCATAAATATATAATGATCCATTCATCCTTTATTTGCAGAAATTCCTTCCCAAACCTAGAAGATATGTGTTTTTTTTACCCAAATTCAAAAATACTGCTAGCTTTGAGACAGATTTTCCTTGACATTTCCCATTGGCAGCTGTAATGATAACAGGAATACTTCCTTATTCTAAGGAGACACAGGTGAAAATTATACAAATAGATCTTCATAAATTATGCTAGGCCAAAAATAAATAAGACTTAAGATAAAGAAATGATTCTAAACATCCAAAATGTCTTTTATTCTGATTTTGCTTGTTGATTTTCATCCTTTTTCAGTATCTCATGGAGGAATAAGAAATGAGACATTGCCAACTATGATAGAAGGCACTGCCTTCATATGTGTGAATTGTCACATCATACTGTGAGGTTCGATATATTGCTCTGATTTTTGATATTGGTATTCCACACCATAACATCATGTAGTGCACTGGGAGTTAAAGAGTTAATGCTCCAGCTCCATGGATCATTGATAGCTTTGGGTACATCTGTCTCAGAAAAGAGGAAGAACTATGTGCCCCAGAGGACTTTGCGTTGCTTTGCATTTTTCCTTTTTCCGCTCAGAGGGAAAGATAAAAAGTGCGTGTCACGAGACACATTCTTACCTTTGGGATTGACCCAGCAGTGGGTGCTCACTGCAGTCTCACCTTCAGCATTTGGTGTAAGGCCTTCGGTTTATCAGACACTCTCTCTTGCTCATTTTATTTGATTTATTATTAGCTTTAATAACAATTATTTTGTATTATATTGTGTTATTTTGCAATCTGATATTTTATTTAGTAAATTAGCTTTCCTACTCAGATTGTTGCCACTGTTTTGTTTCTAGGCCCATCTCCCTCCTCCCTTTTCCCTTTCCCCCTGCCCCTTTCCTGGGGTATGGGTTCGTGGGTCCCCTGCCCCAGTTGCCACAGAACCGGGCCAAACCACCCTTTAAACTGTTGAGAAGAAGGCTAAATAATCGCTACATTTCACATGTTAATATGTGCTGGTAGTAGAATACTATGGGTTACTAAGGTAATGGTAACATTGCCCTTTAGATTATAAAAAATTATGAAGGAGAAGAGTGATTAAAACTCAATTTACTGAACAAAAAGTTGGTCACTTTGTAATCCCATAAAGTGAAATCTTATCTGTAGCAGCAGTGAAATAAAATAATGTGCAATCACTCTGAGGTTTGCAACATTTGACAAATTGTAATTTTGTTCTTCACAAACTCCTAAACACTTCCTGCTAAGTGACAACAAGCATCAGCAAGTTTCCACAAACCTTCTGCAGCTTCTTTATCTCACTATAAAGAACAGATGCCATTTTGGGGCTGCTGTGAGATCTTCTGTTCTTTGTATAATGTGCACATGTATATGAGAGTGCACATCACATGAAAATGTGATAGCCAAGGCCCTTCTCAAATCCTTTTTTCCATAGAGCACAGTAAGCAAACAGCTGGCTCCAGGCAAAACTCCTTTGTCAGTCATGGCAAAAACATGAGCCACATGAAATTTCATGGCAAGAGGGACAAAATTTTCAGCATTAATACCAAAATTATTTGGGTTGTTAAAATATACAAAAAATATTCCTGAAATGTTTTCAAGTATGTCTATGAAATATCTATTTCTGCCCTTTAATAGTAGCCAGGAAAAGTACAAAAAGTACATGCTAAGTGAAGTTAATGTTTCCAGAAAATATTCACTTTCAAGCTATCAGCATGATTTTATATTTTTCTGTTTCATGTAAAACAAGGAGCCTCAAGGACAACCATTTCAGGATGTTAGAAATGTCATGTCATGAAGTCAGAATAAGCGTTATCTACATGCTAAAACAGTGTTAAGTAAACCTTTCAATGTCAAATCCTTTGCCTGTAGGCACTTTCTCAAGACCCTCATTCCTCCATTCTTGGCTTCTTTATCCCTGGAAAAGACAAATTTTGAAAGACTCACTAGCTGTGTAGACAAATGACGATAGAAATTTCTCATGAAGAGGAGAAGAGAGTTACCTGTGGAAGTCAGGAAAATTCCTGACATATACACAAAGCAAAAGGCATCTTGGAAAGGGCGCCACATCACAGGCAAAGCTGGAAATGAAATGAGAATTAAAATCGTATCACTTTCCATGAAAGCAAGAGAAAATTAGCTACAAGTTAGAGCAAGAAGAGTTATAAATAAGTAGTACATCTTAACAGAGAACTTGAAGAGAATAAACATCAGTTTATCTTACTTTTCAGGAGTTGGACACAATGATCTTTATGGGTCCCTTTCAACTCAGAATATTTTATGATTCTACAATTTTACAGCTGCATCATTAATGTGTAGAGAAGTTGAAAAATAGAGAAGAATATGGATTCTTCTCTGCAGTTATCTTGTGGCACCATATTCTCCATCTCACATACGTTTCCAATTTAATGTATTCAAGTTTTCCACAAATTTAACTGGAGAAATATTAATTAATTGGTGCTAATATGTTGTATAGGGAAGAATGTATCTACTACAGCAAATACCAGCTTCCTCGAAGAGACTATACTGTGCGTATCAGAGTAATCAAGAGTAAAGAAATGTCTTTTGGGGATGGAGACTCAGGTTCGGGATCTGCTCCCTTCAAGTAAGAACAAAGATTTCAGCTTCAAACTTTAGCCAGTAAGCCCTCAAGGCTATCCATTACTCTTGATGGAACATTTTCAATCTCAACTATTAGAGCAGCTCTATTTTGTATAAATTGTATTAAGTATTCATTGAATTTTGGGCTTCAACACCAGGGGTTAGCGCCCTAATCACCTCACTGTTCTCAGAAGTCATGAGTCATGGCAGAGCATGGAAGTAGTCATATAATAAGAATAAACAGCTTTTAGAAACTTCCTCCACCAAACTCCACTATCTATCACTCTTGCTTCCACTTCCAGAAGTCTTGACATCTTTGCAAACTTCTGCTCTGCAGTTAGGTTGCAACTCCATTACCAGTAGATTTGGTTGAAAAAATTTGAGAAAATTTTGGCAGCTTCTTTTTCTCTTTTGTTGTTGTTGTTTTTGTTGTTGTTGTTTGTTTTTTGTTTGTTTGCTTGGTTTTTTGTTTGTTTGTTTTTTTTTTTCTGGGAGGCTGCTAAGAGGCTCGGGTTTACCATAATATGACTTAGAATGGTTAGAACTAGCAAGACATTGTGAAGTGGGGAAAATCATTTCCTGACAAAGTCTAATCCTAAAAACATATCAAGATTACCCATTTGTATTTTGTTATGGTACAAAGTTATTTTTAAAACAGAACAAAACTGGAAAAGAGCAAATGGAAATTTTTTATTACTCAAGTTGACTAGCAGAGATGTAATTCCCAAGTATCTGTAAAGGGGAATTAATAAAATTAAGATCAAGAACCATTTTTTTAGACAAAGCATATTTTAGGATATAAACTAATAATATTTCAAGATTAAAATTATGAGAAAATTTGAAACAACATGAAGAGATTTTTGCTTTTGTTGTGAATTTCATCTAAAAATGTCTTTAGCTTTCACTACAATAAAGTTACAGCTTTACATATGGCCATGCAGTACATTTGGTAGTTCAGTTAACAAGAATGGAAATAGACAGACGAGAAATATCAGAGCTCAGCACTGTAAAACATAGTCATGTACACATATTGACTTCCCCGGGCTTGTTCTGCTTTTATTGCTCATTTCTACACAGTTATTTGTATGAGCCAACCTTTTAATACATTATTAATTCTTCTGATATCCAAATGTAGCAGACACTGCACAGACACCAGGTCAAACACTTCAGCACTATGATAGACATGACTAGGAGAAGACCTCAGCAAAGTAAATTCAACCTTGAATACGCCCACTAGTTTTATTGTGCCATCCAAGTAGAAGAATGAAAATGGGTACAAGAGCAGATGATTCACTGAGTGAGTGGATCAGAGAACGGCAAAACTAAACGAAAGAATGGATTATTGCTCCCTGTTTCTCCTATTCTCTCTGTTGAAGGATTAGTAGTGTGGAATACCCACCACACATCTCAAGATGAGATATTGGCTATGCCCCAGTGTGTGCTCCTAATCTACAGAGCTAGTGGGAGAGAGGATGGATGTGGAATCTCAGGTCAGTACACAAGCCTCAAGCTTCAAGAAATGCTGTAATGCACAGATGTTGTCTTCCAGCACTACAGCTCTCTAGGATTCTGAGACTTAACAGGATCAAGGAAGAGCGCTGTATGTACTGAATGATGTTTGTCTCTGAAGAAATCTGGAGCCTGTTGTAATGCTCATATCACTTTTTGGCAGGATTGTACCCAAAGTCAAAGTTGCTCTGTGTAGGAAACAGAGATAAAAGCTTTGGTCCTGTTATGTAGTACTTTTCACTTTGAAATCTTCTTTCATATTTTTGGGGGACAAACTTATTGTCCAACTCAATTATTCTCTTTATATGAAGAGCCCAATTAAAAATAAATAATTTATTCCAATTTACCATATTTTCTGGCATTGTTTTATTTCCAAAACCTTTGAGGCTGTAGAAGGGGCTACACAACGGAATTTAAAACGTTTTAACATAACTCTTCTTTCTGAAACAAATAGGTCAGCATTTTCTCTGTCACTATACTGCTTTTATTTTTTTCAGATTATTTCAGAAGAACTGTCACTAAGATGAGATAAGATGAAAAAAAATCCATATGCTCTTATGATACTTACAAGCCATCTAAACTTATAGAAACTGAAAATCTGAATTCTGCCTCTCATTTAATAATTATTTGATTTACATTATTAGCCAGGGACCTAAAAAGTGAAATCTAGTTTGAAAAATCAAGTATGAATAATATTCCTGCCATTATTCAACAAATCTCTTTCAATCTGCTGTGTTTTGAAGGTGTTTGGTGTATATGAGAAACAGTGTGTCATGGTTTCTTGAATTTTGATTACCAGTATTGCACATTATAACATCATGGTGTGCACCAGTAATTAAAGAGTTAATGCACCAGGTCCATAGGTCATCGATACTTCTGGGTATACCTGTCCCAGGAAGAAGAACTATGTACCCCAGTGGACTTTTCACTGTTCTGTTCCTGTTTTCCATTGAGAGGGAAAGAGAAAACTGATCACACGTCACAAAACTGCCCCTTTTCCCTTTCTGCTCATCCTGGCAGTGTGTTTGCTCCCAGCCTGTCTTGCCTTCAGCATTAGAGTAAAGCCTTCGGTTTTTGTACTCTGTTTCTCATTTCATTTGATTTATTAGCTTAAATTCCCATTATACTGTATTGCATTGTGTTGCCTTGCCTTCTGATATCTTATTTAGTAAATTAGCTTTCCTCCTCAGATCATTGCTGCTGGTTTTTTTTTAGGTCCATCTCTCTGCCCTTTCCCCTTCTCCCCATTCCCCCCTTCCCAGGATGTGGGGTCCATGGGTCTTCCTGACCCCTTTGTCATGGAACTGGGTTGAACCAGCCTGTAAACTGTTGACACAGTGATAGAGGAGTTTCAATGGAAGCAAGTGAAAGGTATATTTAATCTAAAACATCCATATGTCATCTCAGTAGAGAGTAAGAATTTGCCAATAGGCTTCAAGATATTTGTGCCTGTCAGTAAGTTGTGTACTGTTTACATTTTCTGTTCTGAATTTCAAGTTCAAGATGTGTGGAAATAATCAAACCAGGAGAGGTATCAAAAGAACATGAAGATTCCTGAGTCACTGAGACTGAGTGGTGGAGTTATTTCAGGTGTTAACTGCCAGCAGAGCACACTGACCAACCTCACTATCAAGGAAGAAAAACTAAAATAATATTTACATCAGGAGATAGTCTGTGACAGACACAGAATACAAAAAGCAGAACACATTTCTTAGACTTCAGAACAAAGAGTAATTTTTGGTAGTGTATTTTTGCTTGAATAGACACATTACAGAGGACCATATGATTTGCAAATCTGGTTTAGTTCATCTGAAAATCTCTGGGATAAGGAATATTTTTTTCTCTCTTAATCATTTTGCTCAGTCCTCAAATTAAATGCAATTCAAGCCTCTCTATCAATATGCATTCAAAATCAAAATTTCCCATTAGTGCTATTTGTAACTAAGAAATGTGTGACTGTTGACACAAGAGCAAATAACATGAACGAATCTGCAAACCTCAAGAGAAATAAAGAAAATGATACCATAACAGCCACCCATCTGATACTGATTTCACCATCTTTCCACCCAAATGTTTCCATCAACTTCTTTTCTAGCTTTCTCATACTAACTTATCAAAAAAAAAAGGACACCTTGCTCTGAGGAAAAATAGTTTCCGTGTGTGTTAACTTGAAGAAGTACCATATGTAAAGTCCTTTCAGCAACACTGTGTACAAAAGCGATAATAGAGCAGATATTACGAACCTGAGAAATGCAAACATATTTTGAAGCTCATATAAACAAACATAGTAAACCAGTAAGGAGGTGATCATTTCACAGGGCTGACTCAAGTTCAGGGTAACATTAAGGAGAATACAATTAGTACCCATCTCTCATGCTTTTACTGACATGAGTTGAAGAGTGAGTTAGGCTCAATTAAGTCAAAAACTTATCGTTATCATAATGTGATTGAATACCATATATCTTATTTCAAATAAACAAAATAATCTGGGGGCTCAAAGGTATTGAGTGTCTACATTCTCACTCTTGGTAACCTCATATTTCTGTAAATCTTTCCTATTTCTCCTTCTGCATCCATTCTGGTGCTTTCTGTTTTTCACCCTTACTCTCATTTTTTTTAAATCCATCACTGTCTGCGATAGATTGCTTCCACCTGGAGCTTTTAATCCTGTCCACCCAGAACTGCCTCTACCATTTTCTTGGAGGAAAAGGAGGGAACTTCAAGTCTCATCTGCAACACAGGGATGAAAAGAGTAAAAAGTCACATGTTCTCTACCACAAGAAACAGAGCTGTGAAATGGTCTCATAAAAACATGCATTTATCTAATATATGCCACCTGTCAAATATTTGTAAATTGCTTGTTTCTCAGCAACAATATATCCTCATAGACAATGAGGATTTCTTTTCTTTTCATGATTCAATATGAAATTTTAGTACCTCTGATGAAGTTGCTTGCTCCCATAACAAATATAGAAGTATAACAAAATAGACCAAGGCTTAGAAAAGGGGGGAGATGATTCCTTTTACCCTGATTACCACAAGGTTTGTTTAATTTTATTTGGATATCACTATTCCTTAACATTTGCTACTCCAAACTTCCTTCAGATATGATGTGACGGAACACCTGTCAAATTGTCTGACCCTTGCTCTTATCCAACTCTGCCTTCAGTTGTAAACTCCTGGCTCACCTGAAACCTAGGCCTGTATTTAAGCTAGCTCCAGGAACAGTCAAAAACTTCCCAAATGTAAATTTCTAAGTCTACACATATGCAACAAGCAGTCCTAACAATGAGCAGAGATCCAGGCAAAACCAACTCCTTTTTCAGCGTCTTAAGCCCCAGGAGGCTAATTCTAAGAGGATCATATTGTTCAAACAATGGACTGATCGGCATGATCATGGGCTGCAAAAAGGCCAGCTTTCAATAAAAAGGGGGGGCAGTGAGGGAACAAACAAGTAATTTGGAGCAGTAGGGAGCTGGGAGGGAGGCCAGCCAGGCATACTCTACACCATCAGCACTGACATGTGGCCATGACTACTCAAAGAGGAAAAATGTGAGGAAAGATACATTAAGTAGGGCCATGCCAGAAGAGTTAGTTCAGCTAAGATCTGGCATGGGGAAGAATAATGATTCTGAGGGAGAAGACAGACTGTCTGGGTAGGAAATGCCATTGGTGCAAAGAGGAGCCATGCTCTGAATGTAGGCTAAACATCTCGGGAAAACAGATTGTGAGTATTTCAGCCTGGGTGTCCCCAGAATCCACAAACATTTTTGGTTTTGTTCCTCCCTCTCTTCCTATTTTATATTATTTTTCAGCCTTTATTATATTCTAAATAACTATAGTACAAAGCTTAAACAAGTTAACAAGTTAACTTAAAGCTTCACCTCCCTCTCATTTGGGCAGTTTAAGTGTTTGTGCTCTATTGAAAAAATTGTTACATAAAGAAGCAACAAGATAGATGTCAAGTTAAAAATAATTTCATGTTTGAGTACTGGACTTACTGCAAAGTAATGAAAATCCTACAAGGAAGAAATTATTTTCTTCAAAAAAATATATCAACTTTCATTTGGCATTGTAGAAATCAATCAAATCAACAAACTAACAAAAAAAAAAAAAAAAAATCCGCTCCTCCTCCCCTCTCCCCTATGGTAATTGGTTTTGAACAAAGTGAAATTTTCAGCCACATCCAAATTTTGGGGAGACAAAGAAAGTTCACACGCTACTGTATAACAGAAGAGGTAAGTTTATGCAGTGGACTCCTGACATTTTCCCCTTCATTTTTCTTTAAGCAGGACCACATGAATGAAAGTCTTGCAGGGTATAACTTCTTACTAAAAAGTACTATGACAGCAGCAGTGAGTTGTTTAAATATTTATTAAATCACTTCACAACAAATAGTAACACATCAAGTGCTATCCACACTTGTTGTTATAGTCACATTCCAACAAGGAAGGTACTAACCAAACAATTTTTTTAAGTTTTTAAGATATTAATTCAACAAATATGTAGAATATGGATTTCTATAGGACTTCACTAAGAATTCTTTTATTTTGTACTAAGATTACAGTGCTATATATGTTAACATTTAAATTCATAAATAACTGATTGTGAAGAACGAACAGTATTTGATTAATGAAGCAGTGCACATGTCTTCTAGTCTATTGAGCAGTCAGGAAAAAACAACTGAACACATACTGGTAGTGCATGTTTGTTAAATTCATGAAGGGCTCAGATTCCATAAATTACATATTAATTTACTTCGCAGGTTTGGATCATGTAGGACTCAATTCATTGAAGCATATTTTGAAGAAAAAAATAGAACGAAAAATGCAAAATTATTGGTTTTGCCATTTCTCATTCTTGCAAAATTGAAATGGTTCTCTCTGAGGCTCCTTTTCCTTCATGTTCCTTACTTCACTGAAAGCTTTGACAAGACAATAGTTTATGTCCTCAGCCAAACTCTCTCTATTCTTACTATTCAAACTCCCCACCTACTGTGAGAAAAACTTCTCTGTAAGCAGCAGCATGAAGTATGAACAGAGAGAAAGTTTTCATATATCTTTTAATTAAATCATGACTTATTTTAAACAGACAAAAAATGAAATAGATTCTAATTGTTGTATTCAACTTAATATATCTATTTTGCATACCTAGTTATTTTTCTAGTCAATTTTTATATTTTTTTTCACATGAAAAATAAATAATAAAGTGTAAGAATCTTCTTCCCTTCCCTTCCCTTCCCTTCCCCTGATACAGAAAAAGCAGAGAAGGGAAATCCTATTGGTGGAGTACCAAGTGTCTACCTATCAGGTGTACAGCAGAAGATGGCAAACTATTTCCTGAATTCAGATGAATAAATTCCACACACTTAGTTTGATCACACCACTGAGCAGTGATTTGAGATTATTAAAGATGAAACAAGTTTGTTTGTTTGTTTTTCTGAAGCGAAGCTCTCATTTTGCAGAAAAGAATATGTTTGTCAGGGGAGGGGAGGATGAGGAAGCGGGGATGATCAGCAGCCACTCTGCCCATACATGTTCACTATGCTCTTCTTTATTTAGCACTGGTGTGATGTGTGGCGTTTATTTTGATCTTTTGAGGAGGTGGGCAGGAGGCAGTGCATCCAGCGCCATGGGTTCCATTGTGTACATAGGTTTTTCAGCACAGGACAGGGACTGCTTCTCCTACCTCATCTCTTACTTTTTGCAAAGCCACATCAAACTGGAGAGGAGAAAGAAATTGCTGCAACTGCACGATGAGTCAGGCTGAAAATCCTCATCTGAGGGATCTGGGACCTACAGCATGAACAAGAGTGTGGAAAAAAGAAGACAGTACCCACTGCATATGCCCCACTGCATAGTAAAAAGAGGTGATCGTGAAGTGCATGATAGTCCAGTAGCTTTAAGCACTACTTCTCTAATTAGAAATTGTGTGTCTAATGCAATATATCTTGCCATATATATTATATATAGATAAATTACTTTTCATTAATGCACTATTTCACTAATTCAGTGATATAAACTTCAGGTTTCAATATTAACACTAACAAAGAAGCCATGTGAGTGAAGCCAAGAATTAGTATTATAGCATTTTCAGCATCCTATTATGTATTGCATAGGTGCAAGGAATCTGGGCAGAAAACATGCTGACAATTCTTCTGAATGCTTGAGTTTGTAATGTTAGTGTCTGGTATTTTCAGTGAAGGTGGTAAGAGAGAACAGCTTGTAGCTATATAAGAAAAGAAAAATAAAATTCCGATTTTTTTGACTAGCAAAGATAGACAAAGAACAAAGAAAAGAAAAAAAAATCATAACTGTCTGCAGTAGATTTCTTTATTCATCTTTTACATTTCTTGCTACATTTAATGTTAAAGGCAGAATAGACTAACCAGTACAATTCTCTAGGCAGATAGGTTTGGAGGGGATTCCCTAGTTTGTATGAGGGATTTTCATTCTGTGGTTTTTTTTTGTTTCGTTTTGTTTTGTTTTTTAGATAAGCCAAATCTTAGACAATATTTTTAAATATTTCTGAGTATTAAGTCACTAAGTACTCCCAGGCTGCTCACTGTCCATAGAGACAAAGAAGTTTCTAAGAAATGTGAATAACAATTTGAGGAACCTGTGAGCAGGTGACCACGTTTCTTGGGTAAAGTATTTACTGACTATTCTTTCACTAGACATAAAAACAAATGCAAAGAAGAAGAGTTTTCTCAATTTTGAATTTTTAGGAATTTTTTTTTTTTTTTTTTTAAGTTTTTTGGGTTAAAAACACATTTCAACACCATGTTTTGTTTCGCAGAATACTGGTACACAGATGTGAAATGGTTATTCTGGTTCAGGGCTGAGAGCCCAAAACCCTGTTCTTCCAACTAACTAATTAAATTCTACTATTAGAGCACAATGCTCTCTCCACCTTCCTCCAAACACTCGCTCTCCCCCATACTCTGTTCTCACAAGTTGATCCTGCATGCTCAGTCCTATCACCCTCTTCTCTCTTAAATCCCTCACATGCTCCCTTTTCTTCTCTAAGGCAAATAGTCTAGTGAAGTTAAGAAACAGAAGATACTGGAAAGAGATGAACATTCCACTTCTTTTCTGATTTTTTTTTCCAGTAGGGTTCAGATGACAGTGAATTGTCCTTACTAATTAATATACCAGTGCCTGTTCTTTGTGATTTTGTAGGGAAAGGGAAAGAAGAAGGAAATATATAATATACACATATACGTTAAAAATATATGAAACAAGGAAGAAAAAATAGCAACAAAGATAGGTTTTCTTACCATTGAACACATAACATATTAGCTAAACAATTACCACAGACTTCCTAATAAGCTTAAAATGTTGTTCAGTAAAAGATGAAAAAGGTCCAATACACAGATCTGTGTTCCTCAGTGGATGAAAAACATTCTTTTGTTAAAAGTAAAATGACAAAAAATGAAATTGATTTCCATCAAATGATTACCAAGGTTATCAAACATTTCAAGCTTTTCAAACTGGAATTTGTACAAAAAACAATGTACATTTTGCAGTCAAGGAAGCTGTTCCTCCCAGATAACCTAAACTTGCAGGCATAGTAATAAACTCCTCTTAAAGTTAAAAGTAAACCATTTCTGCTAATGATTCTTCTTGTGCCTGACCAGAGAGTTTTTAATTATGGACATCGACAGCTCTTATCTAAAAGTTCCTCAGAACTTTGACAACTGGAGTTTCCACTCTGTTGATATGAAGCTGCCTTTTTTGAAGGTAATGTAAGTACTGTGTAGTACATTAAGATAGATTTGACTCTTTAATATTTATAAGATTAGCATTTATATTAGACCATAATGAGCTCCAATTAGTATCATTCCAATCTAACCTAAGGTCTATAACCCAATTTTCTTACATTTCAGACATCATCTTGAAAAGTAAGATGGAAAAGAATTGATTGATTCATGACAACATTTTTTAGGGTCTACTGGGAAGAAGAATTGCTTGAATGATTGATCAGCATTTTTTCATCTGTCGCTTAAGGTATCTTTTATGAAAAATATCTTGTAAAACTATGCATTCACTGATAATAGAAAGTATTTAGAAATTAACTTTTATTTTCTTTGCTTGTTCAAAATCTAAACATTTCCCTTGCGAGTAGTCAAATAAATCTTTAATTAAATTGATTCATCCTTGTTTGAACCTTTTCACAGGTATATTGTTAAACCAGTTGAAACCTCAAGGAATTGCCAGGCAGGCATTTAAATAAATTTATTCTGAATAATTCCTGCTGGTATTTGTACTCTACTCTAATCAGCATTGATGTGCCCATTTAGAAAGTTCTCTCTGTAATGCTTTTGACTCATGTATCCAGTGACTACATCCCTTCACTGAGTGTAGTGCATCCATTGAGAGGTGCGAAGGAAAGGAAAACTCTCAGTCTGGAGAGCATCTTGGGGCATACAGAGATTATGCTTTGTGAAGACATGATCATTACCTGACACAGGCAGAGGGACACAAGGGAAAAGGGAGGTATGAAAGGGATTATCTCCTCAAAGAGGTACCAGGAGACTGAGCCCCACCTAAATTCATTAGGCAGATGGGGACAAAATTGTGAAGAAAATTAAGAACAAATTTGTGTAATTAGAAATTACACGATCTTTCCTAATTTTTTAAGTTTTCTCAATAGCAATTTTTGCTTGTGCATTTTAGTTTCGGATAAAGAGTCCCTAATGATACATAGTTTGGAAGTTGTCCATGGAAATAAAACCACAAGAGATGTCAGACAATGATACATTTGGCCAGTACTGATGAAGAATGGATGATACAGATGGAGCTGTGAGGGGACAGTGCTTTGCATGCGAACTCTCAAATCTCCTTCAATGGCCTCTGCAGCATCAATTTTCTGTAAGAAAAACTGAAGACAGATTTTGTTATTTGTTATGACAGAAGAAACAGGGAAGATACTAAAATAATAAAAAATTAAAAAAAAAAAATCTACAACAAACAAAAATTTGTCCCCATTATTCAGCCTACATAAACCACAAATAACTTACCTTAGTTACAAATAATACTTGTATCACAGGTAGGTTCTGTATAAATACAATCTACACATGCAATGTGTTCCACCAGTTTTTAACTGTTCTCCCCTTCACCTAATACTGTTCCCAGATTGCATGTATCCCTAACAAACCATGCTCTTGTGTAGGTTCTACAGTTTATATTTGCCTGTAGTAAGGAATATGTAAACATGAACAAAACAAATAGTAAACTGTTAAATAACATTCAAAGTCATTTCCCATAACTTTACTCTCTCATGTCTTCCATAGGACATGTATATTCTTTAGCACACAGGTTACTGGGAGTCTTGCACATAACATGAGCTCACTACAACGCCTCTCATGGCTTTTCTATCTTCTGCAACGCTATTCATGTCTTGTCCCTGAACGAGCAGCCACAAGATTAAGACTGTGACCCAAAGCCTAGTTTCAGGCAAAAAAACATCCCATGATGATATGCTTCATTTTAATTTGTTTTACAAGTTGATTTCAGTTCTTCATTCTTTCCAGTAAAACAAACAAAATCTGTCCCACGTGCAAAGTGAGCTCTAAAAAATCATTACCCTCTTATAGTTATTTCCATTTTCAATTCATTCCAAGCTATATTTCTCCTCAAACGTGCATTCAAGTCAACTCATATACAGTATTCCACGGGTGATTATATGGATTATTATTCACCTTGTTTCATCTTTCTGTTCTCTTAGTACCAATAGAAGACAATAAATGGAAGTAATTGTAAAACAATAATCTTTAGTTCTCTTGTTTTATGGAGTAATCTCAGTCATCTCTACTGCCTTGAAGCATTTCCCCTTTCAAACAAAACCTAGTAGCTCTCCAGTTCAGAGGAAATCGTATCTTCATTGTTATTTCAATGTTACGCTTTTCTCTACACCCAGAAATTGTAAAATCATTTTGAATCAACATGCCATGCAGCAAATGAGAATTATACAGAATTGTCAGTGAACGTCTTGAAATGAAAATGTCTTTTAAGTAGTTATATAATTCAAGAGTACTGTTTTTCTGAAAACTTGCCTGCTACAGCATCATGCACATACTTATCCACTGAAATCTTTCCTTATATAACACAACAGCCTTCAGGAAAGCGAATTCCTTCCGTAGATCAAAATGTGCTACACATGTTCTGGCACTCTCAACTGAAAATCAGTGTAGCAAGGAAGAAAGGTGCTATTGATGAAATAATAAATAATTAACTACATGGTAAAAAAGAAAATCCTTCAAGATTTTGAAATTACAACCTTGAAATAGAAGAAATGAGATGAAGCCTTAAATGTCCTCGAGAAATGTGGTTCGACAAAGTCCACACAGCACGCTTAAATTCAAGGTGAGATGGTAATTGGATGTTTGATTTGTTTAGAAGACATGTATTTACTGTCATTAAATTCTTGGTATGCTGGCTTTCCCCTTAGTGGCACACTCCCAACCCTATCCTAAGTTGACAGAGGTACTTGAAGCTGGCAGTTCTCAACTGGCCTTGCAATGGGAAATGAGAAAAATGAACAACAATCCAACAAATTAAAAAATATTTTGTAACTAAACCTCTTAACAACATCCAGTATTACAGGCAATACTGGAGAAAACATCAGAAAAAGTTGTGACTGTATTCTTTTTACTTTACAGAAAGGTTACCTCACTTACATTGTCTGTTTTAGCAAATGGAGAGAGAGAGAGAGAATGACAGAGATAAGGAGATATATTTTACAGTTCAGCAAACATGGTTATATATATGCATAACCTGTATGTCTTTCTGCTTCATGTGTTGGTTTGGGGTAATTAAAACAGTGCAAGTGATGAAACTGAGTACTCATTTTGTATAATGACTATACAGTATCACTGGGAGAAAAGTAGTTAGCAAAAAACTCGTGAAATAACTTACGCATGCAAAGAAGATGTACTGAAAACAGACTAGACACATCCTTCTGGATCAGACCAAGAGTTCATCTTGCTAAACATCACATTTGCAACGGCAATTAAAAGTGTCTACAGAGGAAATCTTAGAGCTGGAGAGTATGTGATACTTCCCCTTACGCTCTCTCAGCCTCCAAATCTTTTCAACTCAGGGTCTTCTTCCTATCTTCTTTGTCTCCTCCAGAGAATCTGGTAGAAGTTGCACCATATTAATTCCTTCCAGTAGTAGTTTATAATTTCTCTGTCCATTCATTACAAGTATTCTTACCACTACTGCGTCTGGTGGGGCTCTTTCAAATCTCCCTCTGGTTTCCCAGGGATGTACCAGAAGCCATAAGTGCTTTAATCCATCTGCATTCAGTAATAAGGTTGTGACCTTTATTCTCTCAGGCAGACCTCAACGTTAACTATGCATTTTTGACCAAGAGATTCAATTGTAGCTGAGAGTTCTGCAAGAATTGCTCTCAGAGAGCTCTGATATGACAGTGCAGAATATATCAGTCAGTGATATGGTAGATTTGTTACCGCAGGTCTACAGAGACATTAAGTTTCTCTCTGCTTACAATAACCAGAGAAGCGTGAGGTGAGAGTATTTAATAACAGGTATTTTATGTGTCTGTGGTTAGTACGTTTTTTCACTATTACAATTGAAAAAGTTTTCAATTTGCAAACATTGTTTCTAGGATTCGCCGTACCAGTTTATGCTTTAAAAATGCAAATATCTTGGAAGTTCAGTTGTTATTAAAATGGAATTTTTTACTTTGAGAAGGCACTGTTCCTTCTGCTAGCAAAGGAGTCTTCCTTGTTAAGTGGAAAACACTTATAAAAACTGAGTTCTTTCCACATTTGTAGCAAAATGTATATGGCTAAACCCAAATATAGGAGAAAACACATTTTCAAAAATGAGTAGCTCTAATTTATAAAAGGTGTTCAGAACCTCCTTTAAAAACTACTACATGACTCTAACATCTCTTGGGATCATAAACCTAGCCTAATGTACAGAAAACAGCAGTGATTTGATCAAGGATTTTGCTTTAAACTATTTGCTAGAGGTACAATCACTTATTGGTATTTTAAATAAACCGTCAGTCTTCACTATTTCCTAAAGCCTTTGTTGGGTATTTTGTTCAAAAGATCATTTCCCAGAGGCTTTTATCATGTCTAGAAAGAGGGCATATTCACAGAGCATTATTCATGATTTGTCTTTAAGGTATATTCTATTTTTTTTTAATAACATCTTCTGTAGAGGAGTAAATAGTTCAAGACAGAGTACTTTGAACTTCAAACTACCTAGATTTCCCCATGCCACATGACAAATAAGTCAACCTCATGTCTTTCACTGTAAATATTTCAAAATATTCAACAATCATTTGACCCATGAACAGTGTCAAAGAAACCCAGCTGCTAGTGATTCTGGCACTATGAAATATTTGAAAACCAGAAGAAAACCAGATCTCAGGCATTTGTCTACAGTTTATGGACTACAAAACCAAATCCTGAAGAGAGACGACATGACATCAGTAAGGAAATGAAAAGCTGTTGATCGTATTTAGCAACACGATCAGGACTCCTCTCCACATATTGATGTGCCATTTATGAAATACATATACTACTGAAAGCTGGGATTTTAACACATAGTGTTTTTCATCATGGGTCCAGAAACTTAAAAATCATTATTTTATTTCTTAAAGTACCAAATAATTAATCTAGAGGAAAATCAACTATATTTATAACCTATATAACAACTATATAACTTACCTTAAATCCCTGATCAAATGTAGTAACAGTTACCTAGACATTTCTGAGATAGTTTTGTTTTTTTGTTGGTGGTGGTGGGTTTTCTTTACCCCAAAGAACACTTGACAGAAAGGGTATATAATTATTTAGCTGTTTCAGAATTTGTGCATATAGCAATAGTCCACAAAATGAAAGCTATATTGCAGTAGATGGGCAAAGATGGGAGAAAATGCAGGAACACTGGAGGGATAAACTGTGCTTCTGGATTTCTTACATGTGTTTGATGATTGCCTTGCAGATCACTTGTGCTTAGGAGACAAAAGAAAGTCACTCACTGAAGCAAGTATTGCAGGCCAAACTGTTCAACTTAATTCTGACCGGAAATGAGTGGGAGAAATTTGCCCACCATTTTAGTGGTGAGAAACTTAACTGTTTATATTTCACCTGCAAGCATCTCTGAGGAAGATGTGTCCATCAAACTAGCATTTTTAGGGCTAGCCACTCTCATTGTTTGATGGACTAAGGGGAACAGTAGACATTTAAATCTAATGCTAACTTTTCCATCCCAGAAGCTCTATTTTAGCTGTGGTTGTCACTGAGGATATATGTGCTGTGTCATGGTTGTACATAAGGTCAGGTCGGCCACCAGGCTGGGAGCTGCATGTATACTTGATGAAACCCTTTCTAAAACTCTGTGTAACACAAGGTTTAGCCTTATTATATTAAAGATAATAATAATAATAATACATTAAAAAATCCTCCACAGCAGGATGATTAAATATAATTTCAATAGTATTGTTCAGAGTAAAACTTGCAGTGATCTGTTACCAGTTTGCATTAGAGAAAGATGAGCTCCTCAAGCTCTGCAGCTCAGTTGTGATCAGCTCTTGTCTTGCATAACATTCTTGTTCCTTGGTGAGTAAGTAGAAATTTCAGGAGTAAATGATCCTCTATGATGACTTTAAAATATTTTTTCTGTTTGATATTATACACCAGTTAAATATATATATATATAATTGCTGTTAGATATTAATCAAAAGTGATTCTACTTGAAAACCTACAATCACACTCCATATATTTCTCTGAGCTCTGGTTTACAGTACTGAAAATGAATATGGACCAGGGGATTTTTGAAACTGGACATTAGATGATATTTCTTGCTTGAGTGTTTCAACGGTTTGTCCAAACTGGAGTGCTCACTGTTGTGGCATTTAGTTCAGTTTTGCTCCTTACTATCAGGATTCATGATCAAGAGGAGAAGATTTTTAGTTTTGAATTTAATATTCCAACCCTACTTTTAAGTGTGAAGGGTGTAGCATAGAGATGGTGAAATCAGCTTGCTAAGGTAAAACCGATGTTTAGAAGGAAAGACTTGTCATTACCAGAACTGACAAAATAGCTGCAACAAATTAAGCATTTATTGTGAGAAGTCATGAGAATTATTTTGCCAATTGTCAGCTAAGCATCGCATATTTTCATGTTAACTTGGAAATAGCAGACTCCACTGAGAAGCCCTAGCAGCTGAAATCCTGCTATTCACAAGAAAATAATAAGAAAAAAACCCTTAGTAGACAACATTACTTTGTATTATCTACCAGATCCTATGCATAAGCTCTTCTCTTGAATATCCCCACTTTGTTTCTCACTGATGTATTTAATAGCCTCATTTGTGTATTGGTTCACATTTTCATTATATTTTGCCATTTAGCATTCTCCATGATTGTGTTTCATTGAACAGATGCACTACAGTTTCTCTGCAGCAAATTCTATGATCCATAATTAGATGTCAATATGTTTTCTTGTAATGCTATTGTGAATTAAACACATTTTTAGTTACATGGACATTAATTAAAATCATATGCTGAATTGTTACATCTTTCCAAGCCAGTTGGAGAAAATATATCTGGTTTACTTCAGTGCTGTAGAGCATTCCTTTTTATTTCTTCATTAGTTACTGCACTGGAAGAATCTACCCCCATCCCACCCTAAATGACGCAGTATTAACATTTATAGCAAGATCAGTCCTGTCCTGTGATGAGTGGATCTAAGGGGTAAAGAACGTCTTCAGTCATGTGCATTTACATGGGAGGTGATGGCACTCCCTCTAGTAACAGAGACCCACGTCTCTTAAACATGACAGGAGAAAAGGAAAATCCAGAGCTTACCTTCTTCCCATGGGACACTGCTTATGTAATGAACAGTAATGAACAAATGCATAGCAGCAATGAAATATGAACTTAAATACAGAAAAATCTGCTCTTTAGTCCTCAGCTAATGGCCTGGAAGAAAAGTTTAGAAACCTGATGGCTGTTAACAGGGGAAAAAGAAAATACGAGTAGTACTAAGATCTTGCATAATCATTGACATGTTTTATATACTAAATGATGTAATTTTTTTTTTTTTTTGCCTGTAGGGTAATCAGTTTTGATGGGCAGGAGCTAAGAATTTTCTTTGAAAAAAAAATCTATAGCAGTAAGTTTTGGAGGAGGTTTCAAGCAGGTCCCAACAGAATGAATGGCATAAGGCTGGCATAAGATGTGTGAAATAACTGTAAACAGCTAGTGGGATGTGAGCTAGAGAGGAAAAGAGCAAAGAACAGCTTAAAATAATAAGGCGAGCCAGTGAGAACCAATATTCTTCCCTACTATTGTAGGTGGCACGTTCTTCCAAAAACACCCTTTTGGTTATTATAACATTTATTTCAACTTCCTACTCACAGAGGGCAAGTTTTGCCTCCACTTCACAGTTGCCAAAGTTTCCAATACATACTTGATGTGATTTTATTCCAAAAGAGAAAGAGAAAGATGAAGAAAGCAAGTCAGGGTTCATCATCTCCTATGCTTAGTGGAGTTTTACTTGGTAGAACATACTGCTGCAGACTGCAGAGCAGAAATAAGCAGAAGACGTGCTCACTAGAAAATAAAATTGTTACCTTGATGGTTCCTTTATGTAAACAGTTCATGAAAACAAATTCTTAATTGTTCAAAGAGAGGATTCTGTGCTGCATTCTTTTACTCCCCTGCTCTGGTATGTCCCCTGCTACCCAGTTCTAGCCCTACAGAGTTTAGTTTTAGGTGTGAATTTGCTCACAGAAGTACCAGTGACCTAGATAGCAGCCAAATTCTGCTTTTATGTACAGCTGTATGATACACTATCTTAAAAACATACACTGTAATATCTCTGTAAATTTCCGAGAACTAAGTTTTGTTAGGAAAGTATGGCAGAACGTACAGGTGAGAAACTAAGTGAAACTAATCCAAGCCACTACATGAGAATCTCCTATTTGTGGAAACTTAAATCTTTTCTATTACAGTTTAAAAAACCATAGGTGTTTTTCCATAGTGTGAACTCCTTTCTGACTTGGACACAAAATCAGTTTTTCTGCAGTATTCTTTGTTCTCTGTCCTCCATCACTCCCACCCCTATACAAAAGTATAGGAACATTTATATCCAGAGCTTGTGGTGTTGGGTGATGTATATTGAGTGTTTTCCAGGAGGTGCTAATTGATCAAAACTTGAATGCTTAAAAGATGGATATGTGCAAATCGAGAAACTCAGAAGAAAAAGGAAAAAAATCTTTATCTTATTTCATTGGAATTTTGCTGAGAAGTTCAAATTGTTAGCTTTGAGAAGATGCAGGAAGACTTTTGTGAAAACAAAAAACTTGTGAGTGACTGCCTTTTTCCAAGTTTTCAGGCTGTGAAAGTTAGATTGCAATTTCTCCTCCTGACTTAGCTCTATTTTCAGTGAGAGCACATGCGGTTCTAATGAGTGCCATTAGGTCCGTGACAAATTTTCTGAGTATCAAGACTACTTATGGTAAAACACAGACTTCACAAAATTAAAAATAGTGTATTGAGCTCTTAGAAGATTGAAAGGCAAACATTCTGAACTGTGAATAAGTCAATTTTTTAAAACCTGTAAGAAATCTCAAATTTAGAGAGGAGCTGAATTTGCATGCAAGATTTTCTGTAAATTTGAAATACAAATGTCATTGAAATGTTCACAGAATTAGGTTATACAAAAGACAAATTTTGACTGAAGAGTCTCTACTGTTTGCAACTATCACATAGGCAAATAGCTCAAGCAGTTGTGAGTATGAGTTTAAAGTCTATAGATCAAGGCTTGGATTCTCTGAACACATCAAAAGTCTCATAGCAGCTCCCAAGGTTCTGCTGATTAACCCAGTAGGATATTAATTAAGGAAACATCTGCCATCCATACTCAGCATTCTCTTTCACCAATTAGGAGAGATCTGGGTAATTCAGACTTCTGAAGCACAGCTTTTCTTTTTTCTTTTTCTTCTTTTTTTTTTTTTTACAGAATTAAGTCTATACAGTACAGACAGAAATGAGCCAGTTTACTACTAAAACAGACTGTAATACCTACTGGAAGTGGCAGAATTGGAGAAAGATTAAAAAAAGTATATCATTTTAAAAATAGTTCAAGTTACCTGACCCAGTTTTGTGTAGCTGCTGGATTCTCAAGCAGACGTCTTCCTACGCCACACAATGGAAGAAAAAAGGGGTTACACAGTCACTTCACAGAGAAAAGTTAGGAAGTAAAAGCAAAACAACATAAAAGTTCAGTGAAGCTTCACAACACTGACCAGATAATAACAATATTTTTTTAAAAGTTATATATGAGGACCTCAAATTTAGAACTGTTTAAATTGCTTTTCTTGTTCTGTATCATGTGATCCTGTTGCATTTATAATACTGACAGTGGTATTTGCATGACTGCTACCAAAGGCATGGTGCTGTTTTTATGATCCCTGTTTTCAAGAGCTGTATATATTCTGCATGAATAGACACCCAAACAGATCAGATTGGCAGCAGTTCTTTCTACCACTCCTGTTAGTGAAGACCCTTGTCCAGTTTCCCCTCTTCTACCTTGACAACTCTAATCAACTGCAACCTACCTGAAGTTTATCACTGTCCCGGTGCTATCCCTAGTCCACCACTCCAGTCACAACAACTTCCTTGCAGTCCACATACTTTCCCCTTCCTCAGCCTTTTGTGATCTTCAGTTTGTGTTCACCATATCTATGGTTTAGACGTGTCCCAGTTATCACTCCTCATACACTGCTGAGATGCCAAGGACTCCAATCAGTAAGAAACAGACACTTCCTTTGTGCTTTCATTCTCATTGCTGATGAGAACATGGGTGTCCCTGAAAACACACACACACACAAAAAAAAAACCCTTCATTTTCCTACTTCAAAACTAACCTTAGAAATTCTCCTGTGCCATGATACTTTACAAAAATTGTCCATGGTTTAGCATCTGGTGTGCCGAGACCACTGCCTACTGTGCCAGTCAATTTCCTCTTATTTTTAACATTCCCCATTCAGGACCAGCCATCTGTTTCTTGTTTTATCCTTTGATTACAATCTTTTGGGGATGGGTCTATTTCTGTACAGTTAGCACCAGCCAGACTGGGGTCAATGAACCCAGGCAGCCCCATTCAGTAGTATATAAATACATAGTATAGCCCTTCATACAGCAGTGGCGGGGATTGAGTTTGTTTTCCTTTTACCATTGGAACGGGAAGTAATCCAACATTTTTTCATTCAGTTCTTTTTATTATTTCTTTAATTAGAATAACAATAAAACAAAAAAACCCTCATGCACCAAATTTAAAAAAAAAACACACTCTCTCCGGCTTTTTTTCATTTTCACAGGTATGTCATATGATAATACTATTTAAGAATACAATTGGTTACTGAATACAACAATTTTGCAATGCACCTGTCTCCTCTCAAAGCAATGTATGATACCTTAGGTTTTGTTGCTTAATTCTTAATTACCACTGAAACAGAGTGTGTGGAACTGTGATTGGCATTATAACAAAAGAAGGAAAACTACTGAAGAATTGGAGAAAAAAAAAATCACACTGTAAGTCTTGTAAGACTTTCTTCTAGTTTTCCTAAGGTAGACTCCAAAGTGGATTAATGTAAATAGTTTTTACACAGCAATACCTGCTTTAAATAATGAAGGACTTACAGATTCCTATAAATGGTACCCTCTGGGCTGATACCACCCGAGTCACTGCTAGATTGTAGGTTTTTTCAAATGCACAGACTTCACTGATGCTGAAGAGATTGATATTTTGTCCATACAGATGCTTATACAAGCTTATTTTAAATAGATCTTGTTTTCCTCCTTTGTATGATAGGAGCATGACAGGTGGCAGATCATGTTGTTAACAGGCACAATAGCAGAAAGTGGGAAAGGCAACTTCAGATTTCCCTCAGAAGTTTGAATGGATTTAAGTAGCCAGAAACAGGCACATCTGTGGTGAAACTATGCCAATGGCTTCTCCTGAAGCTGCTCCGTTACTTCATGGAGAATTAGATAGCTGTACCTCCAGCACTATACCTTCTGGCAGCAGGCTTCTGTGTATTGTATACTAGTCCTTCCATTTCCGTACCATTTGTCTAGAATCCAGCGTATCTTTGCAAGAAAGAAAGAGTAGGAAAACCTACTTTATAAATGTCACAAGTCTTTAAACATGTCAGTGAGTATTTTTCAGAACTGAAAAGTCCCAGACACACCCAGATTTGAGGCTCATACACAATTTCATTTCTGAAAAAGCAGACTGAAAAAGATTTAAGTTTCAGAAGCTCCATACTGAGGAGGTGGGTTTAATCATCAGAATTTTGGCCTGAGGTAGAGAATGGCAATTAATTGCCTAATCTCATCATTTTCTGCATATAGTTATGCACACAGCGTACTTCCATTACTAAAATCATCTTGTAGAAATGATGGCAGTATGGTATATCTAATATGTAGAAACAAGAGAGGTTAATTAACTAGTAAAAAACCCAAGCAGACAAACAACAAAAAGAAAGAAACAAACAAAAATACTAATATGGAAGAGAATAGAGGGACAGGGAAAAAAGTACAGCACTGGTTTATCTGTCATTACATCTTGCTGTCCCTCATTGAAGAAATTCAAGAAAAAAGGATGTAAAAAATTCTGAAGCTTGGATATTCACAGGTACTCTGAGTAGTGCTATAAAAGGTGACTTGAATTTTCAGAGACTACTTCTCCCATAACTGTCCTTTCAGTATGAGATTCATGAGCAGGGGAGACTAATAAAACTAACCAGTCCGCATTTATAAAAAATCACGTAACATATCATACATTCACACAGCAGACTTCAAAACACAAAGAAACAACCCTGCAAGCATTTGCTCAATAAGGCCTTATTTCTGTAAAGAGAGTCCTAGAATGCCAATGCAAATTATTTCACAAGCACAACGTATACATTGCTTCATATCTGGAGCACTCTGGAGCAGAAGCTCAAATGTTCCAAGTTATGTGGTACTTTCTGTTGTAGCACGTCTGCTAGGGATTTATAGGGGAAAATTTCACCTTGGCAAGGGTGACAAACATGTACTTATAACACTTTTCCATCTCAAACATTCATGTTTCATGGGCAGATAGGGACCAACAAACTTATCCATTTGTGATCTAAAGGAAAACATGAGCCCAGAGGTGAAACCCACTGTGCCAATAAATGATTTTTCCTATCCTGAATCCACAGGTTGCAGAATAACGGAATTAAAGCTATTATTCTTTTTGGCTTGCTCCTAGTGTTACTGCATGAAAGCTATAGCTGATTAGCAGCTGCATCATCTTGGTGCAAACTCAATGAGTTTGCCCCAACATAAAGACAAATCACACTAGTTGTTAAGAGAAAATATAAGCAGTCTCTAGGAGAGGAGCTGATTATTCTACCATATTATACTATTCTCTCGAATGTCTTGATTTTGTTTGATATTTCCCCATCAAGTGCCAGAAAGAGTTGGCTGTCAACAACTCGCAGGTTCCTTTTACAAAGCTGTAGATTTTCCAAGACTGTGCACTAAACCAGAATTTGTGATGATTTACACCCACTCATGCTGTACATGCAGAAGGGAATCTGAACAATGAAACAAAGCCTGCATGTATCCTTCCATTTGTGACCCAAAGTCACAAAATGTGGAGCACCCTTCTGTAGAAGACGCTTTGTATGGAGTACTCTCTAAAGATTATTCTACAGCTCACCCCAAAAAAAAGTAATAAGTAGAAAAATTAACAAACAAATAAATAATATGTCTAGTTCCTGACATCACTAACCACAGGAAGTATTCTATCCTTTTCTGAAGACTAAGGTGATTTCCTATGTGCTTCAGTGTCTCTAAATTTTATTTCTAAATAATGACATTCCTTTGAAGTTTCGACAATAGAGAAATGACACTGTTTTCCACTGTCTCAGGTTGTGCATCAGTGTATTCCTTAGTATCTGTGGATTGCTTATCCACACTGATCGATAAAAGCAAAGAAGCAAGCTTACCTTTCCTTATGTATACCACATTTGAAAGTCCAGAGAGGGGAGAAGCAGAATTGAAGTTTCCCTTCAGAAAGTTCTTGGCTCTGGTTTTCATCAGTTTTCAGTCAATTCTTAATCTATTGGTTCTCAGAATGACCCAGACCCATATTGTCAGGCTTTTCCCTCCTGTGATGAGTGAATGTTGTTGAAGGATAAAGTTAAAACTGTGAGTTCATGGAGATAAGCCTTCAAAATTGGCTATAAATGTAAGTGTTCTTAGGCAGCTGAATGTAGTCATTCAGCACATTACTAACATAATAGACACAAACTTGCCCTAGGCACTTACCTGGAATATTTTTGAGTTTCTTGGAAAGAACTAACAGCTTCTTGTGTTTATTTCAGCCTTCTCAGGTATCCTGTAATACTCCATCACCACTACTTGGTAATATCACGGCTTTATCCATTTGGAGTGGCACTTCACGTTGCCTCATACTTCTATCTGTATCGTTCCAGTAATCAAAAGGTCTGCTTCTACATAAAGTAGAACTCAGCTCACACATTTTTTGTTTCTGGAATGCAGTAATATTTACACCTTTTTTATATTACTAAGAATAGTTAAACATAAAAAGCAGATTAAATAATTTAAAACTCTGATAATTATTTGACTCATTTTCCTGTATTTTCCATATGTAGGGAAGTGAGGAATGGACATATATTTAAACAGTATCTTTACATGGTCTTAATATTCCTGGGATTAAAATGATGAAAGTGAGTTGAATAAATTGTGTTAAAGACTGCTGTTACAACTAGAGGGAGCAAAATATGTAATTCTGACCAAAAGTGAAGCCTTTCCCTCTGATTTGGTCTCTAAAGCACCCATGTCAGACTTCATCAGATTGATCAAAAAAGATAAACTACTTTTCATATATTCATTCTATTCTCTAATTATAAAATACTTCAAATTCTGAAATAAGGAAAAGCAAAGACTTTAAGTCATGGGAGATGTTAATTTAGGGTACACACCCAGTATAATGATTTTCTCTCAGCAAAGACCACATCCACCCACACACCATCCCTTTCAAAGACCATCATATGTCTGTGAGATCTCAAGTTCAACATAACCTAGGCAGCTGTGGAGAATGTAAAGCTAAGTGAAAAAGAGCCCAGATCCAAAATACTCAATATTTACATATATGGACATTTTAGTTCAATGTTAAAAATGTGCTACAGACAGGTTGTAATGCTTATTATACTAGACAGGCTGTAAGCTGATGCTCCTCGTCTTCTCTAAGAGTGAAAGCCTAGCATTTAGAGAAAAACAACAATGCCTGAGTACTTACTGTTTCTACACCTGAAAGGTATTTCACGTTTCTGTAACCCAGCTGGTGCGTGTATGTGTTTTGTTGTGCACGAAAATAGAATAAGTAAGTCTTGAACTTACTTAAGATATTGGAAAATGCTGGTAAAAGGGCACCAACTGGTTTGACAGCCTCAACGATCTATCTTTCTTCTACCCAACCATCTCTCAGATCTTTCTGTGTAAAATCACTGCCTCTCCTTCTTTTCACATGCAATTCTTTATGTCTACTCATTTCTGGAAAAATTTGTCCATGCAAAGAACTGTGCCAGAAGGAATCCTCTTCTGCAGTTATACAGCAGAATGCACCACAACAGCACTTCTCCTCCACTAGAAACGGGGAAGACTTCCAGGGGAACCAATTTGCCTCCCCAAAACACAAACCACTAGTTGTTTTTTCACTATTGTAATTATTTTTGCATTTACTCACTCATTCCTTTCACTTTCTAGTCCATCATCGTGCTCTAAAGGGATTTTTTGCATTTTTTTTTTTTATTAACTTGAAATGCTTTGGACTGTGGGATCTTCCTGTGACTATCAGGATGTTGTGGTATTTTTTTCTGTCTGACAGACTGCTGTTAATCACAGGTATAACAGTATTCTGAACCATAAGAAGTTTGCATAGTTCAAAAAGCTGTTAGGTACCTCGTACCTCCCTTGTCCCTCTGCCTGTTACCACAAGTTATTTTCATATGTTGGTTTTCCGGCTTTTTTGATTGCTATTTGTTGTGTTGTCTTTTTTCACCCTTCGTCTCAATATGTCTTTAAACTAAGATTATAAAACACAAAGGTGTTTTAAGCATGCTATCATTATGTACTGGCTCAGTCTACTTGCACTGAAGGCAGTTCAAACAACCACAGTAAATTAGTAAAAGTTGTATTCAGGAGCAACACATAGGTTACAGGTAATATCTGCCTACGTCCTAGGCAGTTATGAAACCGGCCTGCACTATGAATCCAGGCCTTGAGCACTTAATTTAATAAAAAGTCAGTAGTGCCTTGATTCATGCGCCTACCATTTTTTCCTCAAAACATTAAATACTATCCTGACCTCATCTGCAGCCCAAACCAGGCAAGTTCAGGTCACCATGCTCTTTTCTTTTGTTGGAGTACATTATTGCAAATAATAAACTTACATACATAGTACAGAAGGAAAGTAAAGGTTGTTTATGCAACCTGCAGGGATGATTGTTGAGGATGACATTTGTTTTTTATGTGTATATGTAGGCAGCACATAATGCCTTATGGGAAGGAAGGTAACTAATTTCATTTTGTGAAAGCCCTGTTTATTAAAAGATAAATTTTTCAGTAATATTTAGATACAGTTAAAACAACTCATTATCAGTCATATCAATAGAGAAGTACCTTCTCTTTCCCTTTGCTGCTGTCAGAGCAGGACATGGGAACAAGCAGTCATCAGCAGTCAGTGAGCAGACATTAACATCCTGCTTTAAAGCAGGTTAACAAGACAGCATTATTGATCTAATGAACACCACGGAAGATAACTAAGAAAGCCTTCTGCTTCTTACCCTTACCCTTTCTTACAATGGCCTGAATTCATAATTCAGGACTGAAATCTGTGCAGCTGACCAAGCAGGAAGTTCCTCTTCAAGAGAATTTTGGTCTGGCCAATTTTAGTCAGCCACAAACCCATGCGTTGTGCAGATCTCTGTAAAAATTTCTATCTCATGGCTTTGTCTAGCAAGGTGTAAAAATACTATTGATCATATATGTCTTTTTTTTTTTTTTTTTAAATATGTTAGGTTTCAGTGGAGGATTCCTGTGAATTAAAAATTGGCAATTGATCTGATCTTGGCTTCTGAAAATGTGTAATGAAATACACATTGCACAATATGAAGAGCAACCACACTGGAGGCAAAGCAGGGGAGGGAAACACGTTTGCTGTTGTATATGAACATGCCAAAATGGAGTGACAAACACTGAATTTTCTTTAAAAAGATCATGATTTCCTTAGGTTTGCAATGATGAAAATTTTCATTTCATTTAGACAGAGACAGACAAAAGCGCTGAGGGGAGTTAGAGAACTTGGATATTGAAGATACGGAATCACCCTGGTTTTTTGCAATTTATGGTTTACAGTATAGCAACAGGTAATAGTAATAGTATTACTATCATTTGTGAGTACACAGAATTGTAATGTTCTAAATGAGGCTGGTCTTCCTGTTAAGACTGACAGTGTCCCCTTCATCAGACATGGTTTTAGCAACAAGGGCTGATTCCTTTCCACTACTCTCAATCCTGAATCCCAAACTTGCTAGTTACATTTACATCCAAGCCCTCCAAACTCCTGAAGGAAACAAATTGCTCTACTTTACTATTCTAGTTCTCTGCAATCAAACATTGCCACATTTTTACCAATAGTAAATGTCAATGTGAAAATTACAAAATTTTAAGCCAAAGATTTCATACTCAAGATTTTTCCTTTTATAAAAGCATTTAAAAAACACTCAACAAAATAGCTCTTACCCAGTGAAAAGCACTATGTCAAGGTAAATCCCAGTCTGGTCATTACCGATCTTTAAATGTACTTAAGACAATTGTAGGGCATTAGCCCCTGTTCCATGCCAAAATTAAACAGTTGTATTCCATTCACCTAAGTTATTTCTTAGTTTAATTGAATGACTGAAATGTTTTCAGCTCTTCCTGAGAAATGATGTTCAGTGTCCCAGTTCATTCTTATCCAGTTTATATTCAATCAGGATGATTGAACCAGATGAGTTTTAATAAGATCAAGTGTAGAGTCTTGCATCTAGGGAGGAATAACCACATGCATCAGTACAGGTTGGGGGATGACTTGCTGGAGAGGAGCTCTGAGGAGATGGGTGTGGATGTCCTGGTGGATAACAGGTTGACCATGAGCCAGCAGTGTGCCCTGGTGGCCAAGAAGACTCGGAGGGGATCTGATCAACATCTGCAATTATCTAAGGAGTGGGAGGCAAAGGGATGAGTTTGGACTCTTCTCAGTGGTGATAGGATGAGGGGAAATGACCACAAACTGAAGCATAGAAAGTTCTGCAGAAATGTGCGTTGAAACTTCATCACAGTGCAGTGATGGAGTGCTGACACAGGCTGCACAGAGAGGTGGTGCAGTCTCCTTCTCTGGACACATTCAAGATGCCTACCTGTGCAACCTGGGCTAGGGAGCTGCTTTAGTAGGGTTTGGACTGGATGATCTCTAGAGCTCCATTCCTACGCCTACAGTCAATTCTATGATTCTGTGACGATGTTCCTGTGGAAATCTAAACCATCCTATTATATAAATAAACTTATTTTTTATTTCACACAGTAGAGGACACTGAAAACACACATTATTTAGTCTCAGTTTAACAGATCAGGCTGGATCATCTGCTAGGATTTATGACTTACTGATGCTCAAACTGACTCCAACAAATGAGCCCACTCAAGATAACTGTTATAAAGAAACTTTCAAAGCATGTGCAATTGCTTCACTCATTTCACCCAAATGAATCAAACATTTGATACAGAAAGTATTGAAGAGGTTTTAGTGGAGAAGTGGGAGGGCCAGAATTGCTCTTGCCAGACATTGCCTGCCAAAAACATTAGGAAGCTTTCTCTATATCTAATATTAGACAGTAGAACTGGACCTCTAGCTACTGTCTCCAGAAACACACCCAGCGGGTACGAGCCTGTCTCTGCAGGACATGACATGAGGACACACACATTGTGCCAGGCTATCAACTCACCTCAGGCACATGACTGGAGATGATGCCAGCAGCTGGGTACTGCTGGAAGCAGTGTGCTTTGCCTGCTGAAGTGATGCTCCTTTGGCAAAATAAAGCCTGTGATGCTGCTGCAGTTTTGAAAAGGCCTCTTTGATGCTTCTGGGGGGTAGGGCTGAGACAATGGCTCATTAACTAATTCTCTCCAATATATACCAAAAAATAGTTTCTAATTTAAAAAGATGCCAACTACAGAGAGAATGATCTGAAAATAACTCTTACTTCTCCCACTAAATCTCCCCAGCCCCCATTTCTTCAAGTTTCTTGGCTTTAAGACTTTCCACACTCCTCTCTCTGCTTCCCCCTCTCCCACCTCTCACCTCCTCCCCCTCCAATCTGGCTTCTCCGCCTCCCTTGGCAGGCTCTTTAGCTTTAATCCAATAGTCAAAAGGCTGAATCAAAAGTTGTATAATCTGAGACAACTTTTATTTTGTATCAGAAAAGGAGCAGATGCTGAGGCTAGTCCAGGTGTGACTGAAAATCAATGGCAGTGGCTACCGACATTTTCTCCTTACTGTGCATGTTTTATTTTTTTACAGAGACACTCTACCTACTTCACCACGTGCAGCTCATGGGCATCTCTGCGATGGGTATGGAGCAGAGCAGAACTGCTGCTCTGGCTGCTCTTGTCTGAGATGTAACTGCTGACAAAGGAAGCCTGGAACAGGAAAATGTTTTAGGTTCACCAGAAGGTGGATTCTAAAGAGGCAGACGAAGTAAAGGGAGAGAAAGAGGCAGATGAAATGAGGATAGGCAGAAGTATGAAGAGACAACAAAGGCTACCTGATTTTATTCTTCCTGTTGAATTACTATTGAAATAGGCACAGAGCAGGCACATAGGAATTAGAAGAGGCCTATGTGCAAGGGAGGTCAGAGGGTGCTTTGATTAACTTGATAATAATTCTGATATGCAGAATGGATTCTGTGTCTAATTGCAGAAAATGAATGCTGGCGGAGAGGAAAATCTCTTGGATTTAGTACATGGCACTAATGCAAAAACAAGTATAAACTCACTATAAATATATTTGGACAGTAGATGAGTTATGTCATTAGAGCCGGGTGATCTCTGAGCAGAGCTGCAGGGACAGGAGTTTGCTATCTTTAGGGCACAGGTCAGCAGCATGCCAAGAGACACATCTCCATCACAAAGGAGCGAAGTGAAAGGCTGACTGGAGGGCAGTGAAGGAGAAAAGAGCTACAAGGACAGGAACCAAGTAGATACTGATTGCAGCTGACAGTGACCTGGGTATCTTCTGTGTGGTGTGGGCCAACTTCAGCACCCCAAATATTACCCCTCCACGTGCTGAGACCAACAACAAACAGTCACAATCCCAGTAGCACTGATAGTTGAGGAAGTCACAGTCTTGACACAGGAGGAAGATAACCTTGTCTGGATCACATGAGCTTTGGCCAACAGGGTGATGTGAACAGGAATCAACAAGTGACAGCAAAGCAACGCCTGAAACTGCAGAAAATCTGTAGTTGGGTACCACCATGAGATGATTTCATTGGTTGTCTATACAGGCCTATGCTGTTTGGGTCTGTAAAAAATTTTATGTACATGCTGGTTTTAAATAATAATAATAAAGTTATACTTCCTTATACTTCCACTCAGAGAAATAAAACACCACACACTGATTTTTCAGCATGCCAGAGAGAGAAGAAACAGGCTGATTTTTTCTCAAAGGCTAATACTGCACGTTTTAGTCTGATTTTTAGTCTGGTTTAATTTAATTTAAAGGCTGTGCGTTTAAATTCTTAAATTCACTCACAGCTTTTCTTTCACACACACACACACACACACACAAAAAAAAAAAAAATGGTATTATGAGTATTTGAGCCTCACACCAGTTGTCTTTTAATTATTTCCTATTAGGTAAATGTTAAAATTAGAAATCTAGTCTATGTCTATTCATTTCTTTTGTCTTTCCTGGTTATTTTGTTGTTTTTTATTTTCCTTTTGTAAAGTTTTGATTTGTTATTTTTCCCTCAGCTATTTGAGGATTTAAAAATAAACAAGCCATGTTGCATCACTTGAGAAATAATGGGTAATATGGGAGAAATAATGGGCAAATTTAAATTAAAAAAGAAAAAGAAAAAAAGTAGTTTTATAAAACCTGCAAGAACATATGGCAACAGAATGCACATCTTTGCATGCACTGAAGTCTGACACTTGCACAGGGCTGAATATCAGCTGTAAGGGAGACCATGAGAATGTTGTACCCTCCATGAAAAAGGGCGCACACCACAGCAAAAATACCATATATCTATCTGATCTTTACCATACCCAGACACATGGTTGTCTTGCTTTTAATATTATGAATCCAAATATTCAAATTACATATATATATATACTCCAAAACTCAAACTAAAGTATTTTCAAAGTTACTCTCAGTACAACAACTATTAAATGTTCATCCGTTTCTTCTGCATTTCTCTGGATACTTTTGCCAGACTATCCTTGCTATATGTAGTCTCAGAACACAAATTACAACAGCTATTTGTGTATGTGTGTGTGTATGTGTGTGCGTGAGCTAGTGAAAAAAAAAAAAAAAAGAAGAAGAAAAAGTAGAAGATTAGAAAAGGAAATACATTTAATTTCAATAGTCACCATCACCCACAAAAAAAAAAAAAGAGCCTACCCCAGCAAAAAAATAATATGAAGATAAAAATAATACTCATTGTTATTATGAAGGGTTTTATGATAAAAAAAAAAAAAAGAAAAAGAAAAAGAAAAAATTGTGTTTTTTCCATCTCCCACAGTTCCTTCTTACACATTGACAACTCCCTGCATGCACACCCGTCCACCCTGCATACAGCGAGTACATATGGGACACTGGAATAGCTGTGGGATAAGTGCAGTATTAGCACAGTGTGGTAGCTTTGATATGTGATGCTCTGCAGGGCTGCCAGCAGAGTGACAGTCTCCTTCCCATAATGCAAAGACTATTCATCTATTCAGTTCACTTGTAATAGTCTTATGTTGTCATTAGTGGCACGAAGCAGATTGTGCATTGCAATGGAAAGCTTTGCATCCCTGAGGATTAGTTCTTGCTTTTGAGTGCCAGTTGTGAAGCATTCAACAATTTTTATCAAATGAAAATAAGGGTCAAACACAAGCAAATGAAAAGAGGAGAAAACAAACAGGCCGAAATTATACAAGAACATAAGCAAGAATTCGTGTTCCTACTGTATTGCTTCCAATGGGAATTTTTGTAGCAAGGTATTGTTCATATCAGCGCTGTTAGGAGCTTTACTCTGATCTCAGAAAAAAATCACACTTTGAATTCAAATGCACAAATTGCAACAGTTAAACAATAAATGCTTCCTTCTTGGAAAAAAATAAAAAAAGTAAAAATGCTGGCAATGTCTTGTTCCATAGAATAGTTTTGGTGCAATTAAACCTGCAAATTTTGCAGAATTTAGAAAGTAGAAAACTGTGAGAAATACCTCAGAAAATAAAGGAAATCTGAGAGCACATGACCCATTTCTGGTACCAACACTCATGGTAAGTAGAACTTACATTTGAGTGGGTTTGTATATTCAAGGAGAGCAGGTGCCACATAATTTGTCAAATATGTTCCTGCTAAGGATAGAAGACCACTGTTCTAGGTGATACAGAAAAAAAAAAAAAATCCATCTGGAAGGTTTAAAGTGCAAAGAGACCCCATATGACAGATCAGTAAGTTGCCCCTAGTAAAGCAGCAAATCAGTGATAGATCCAAGAACAAAGTAAAGTTCTCCAATGCTAGTCTAGCAGTTCTCTCATTCCCCCACCTTCCACCCCCTACTATGATACTACTGTGTTTTCAAGGACTAAATTTTAAGGCTTTGTATACCTGTAAATGTGGGAACATTCTGTGTGGAGGAGTGCTTGTAAAAGGCTATTTAAAAGAACAAAAATACCATATGCTTCCTGGATTAAACTTGAAGCCTTGTTAAGGTCAATATAAATGCCTAAGATATACTTGTGATTTGGTGTGAATTTTCATTTGATCAGGGAGGGATGGTATTCTTGTAAACAAAGTCGCTAATTTAACTCAACCCAGAATAAAAGTGTGTGTAAACATGAATTAATAGCACTGTACCTTGGGAGCAAACACCCGAAGGAGATGCTGCCCTCTGAGTTTACTAATCTTAAATACTAATGGGAGCGCTTCATTTACAAACACAAGAGAGAATGAAGAGTATTCATATTCTCCAGCCTCATCTGAAAGGTTTCCTCCTAATCTAGCAGCCAGCTTTGTGGACTGGTGTTTAAAACAAATGTTGTGTGTACAGGCATGATTGAGAAAGCGTCAGTAGGGGTAGCAATCTTTGTGTCTGTTAACAGTAGATTATGTATTAAATAAGGCTACTATATTCAAACACTGCCATTTTATTCATACTGCTAAGTATAGAAAAATCTACGAGTAGCAAAGACTGAGACTCCTCCCTGAAATATACTATTGACATCAGCTTAAATCCTTCTATTGATAAGATCTAAAAAATGCAGAAATAGAGTAATATTGTAAAGTAAAACCTAATGACATTATTGTATTCCAAAATTTGTTCCATAAATAGAATTATACTGACCTCTGTGAGCACACAGTGGATTTGTACACTTTGAGGGGAAAAAAAAGAATAAAAACCCTTCCAAATTGCCAACCCCAATCCATGGTACTCAATTTTCAAATCTCTGACATTTATTTTCACAATAACGAAACAATTTTCTTTCCAAAGGAATATCAGTGGGGAAAAAAAAAAGAAGACACAAACAGAAAAATCAGAAGATATTACACCTGCACAGTTTCAAATCTCTAGGGTTATATTTCTTTGCATATTTATCCCAAATCTAATAACATTTATTATTTGAAGATCAGGCATTTATAGGAATTTAATTTAATCCTACAGATCACAGAATCCTGTCTGATACTGAAGAGAAAGGCAGCGAAGGACACGCATGACCAAAATTAATATATTTGTTCCTATTTAACATTGTTCACTGAAAAATTGTCTTAATATTTTAATCTTTAATAAGAGATTGGACCTGCTGATCTCAATTTTAAATTGATTCCTTAAAGTGAATACTTCCAAAGTAATAATTAGAATAACAAAGGACAGAGGGTGGCAGGTGATAAATTTGATTTAAAATACTGGCAGAAGCATGACTGGTCGGTGTTTCCAGCATTCAAGTTTATGTGTATTTTTATATTTAAATTTATAATTATTCCTTCACTTTCATAAAAGCTTGTAAGTTCTGTTTGTTAGATCTATAAGAGGCTGCACTTTCACTTTAAAGAATATGAAGTGATAAATAAAATTATCTTAAAGAAAACTGCTATAAAGCTAAAGTTTTCCCACAGAACATTGTTTATAAAATGTGGAACATTGTTTATAAAACTAGCTCACTATTTCTAAGTACCTTTATATTCTTCCAACTAATTTCTTCAAAAAATTAACCTAGGATAATTCCATTTGCTTCCAAATTTGTGTATTTGTGTCAAGGATATGCTAATATAGGCATGGCAACATAATTTATTTCACTATAAAATCACTAGTTTCTCTATGTAGGTAAATTTCTTTTACATTTAAGAATTAAATGTTTGAAGGAAAATAACTCAATAGACCAATCCGATTGACTACACCGAGAGATCTGTGGTATTAGGTCCCCCAAAAGTCCTCCACAGTGCAATTCAAAGTGTCATAAGACACATGCTGTGAAGATATACATCTGTAGGTCACAACATTGAACTCGAAACATCTGAACATGGTAGTATCTTGTCATCAGCTGACAACTCTCTAGTATTGGTATTAGAGATGTAATATCATCATGAACTGCAGCTGTTAGATCTTCAAGTACAAGCCCAGTTCTCCCTCATCACATCTGGAACTTGTGACAAATTTCCTCCCAAATATCTTAAATTTAGGACACTATCCTGAAAATTCATGGAATCTTTTTCAGTATTTCTCTTTCCCTATGAAGCAATTTTCCTTACCACAGTTTATTTTTTTACCTACTGTAAAAAGGTAAAACTTTCACATTTATACTGCCACCACAAGATTCTTCAAACATACATAAGCCCAATTCATCCAGTCTTTCATAGCAGGTCATATTTTCTCAATCTTCTGTCAATCTCTCTTCAAACAACCACGATAAGAACCATGAATCCAGGCATTCTTGGAAGAGGGAATTAAAAATTGGACTTTCCTTCAACTATGATATCATCAGCTAGAATAGAATGGTTTCCTCATTTCTTATAGACAAGCTTTGTTTCATATAGATTTTCATTTTTTTTTTCTTTTTCTTTTTTCCATAACAGGATAATGCAGACAACTCATTCCAGCTGACTGACCCCTCTACACTGCGTCTCATTCTCTCCAGAGAGAAGGCTTGCATAAGTATAGGCTAACATAGCTTTCTGAGATTATCTTTGTTGAATTGCGTCTTGGTTCCTCTGCTTAGCTAAGACTCTTCATTTCAGAACATCAGCCTTCAGCATACATCCAACCTCCCAGTGCCACACACACACAAGTAGTGAACAGCAAACAGAAGATTTCAGAATTTTCATTAATACCAGATCTCGAGTGAGACTCACAGAAACTCACTTTGACAGAAATCCATTGACATTCATTTTGAATGTGATTAATCAAATAGATTTGTACTTCCTGCCTGGTGCTTTAATTTAGATAAATTGTAGGGAAGTGTTAAAAGTCTTACTGTGCTCATGAGATACCTCTGAAACAATTAATGTGTCTCTTGGTGCACCTCCTCTAGCCAGAAGGTTGGCTACCTTACTACAGGCTGAGTGACCAGTGTGATAAAAAACTGCTGCCAAACTGTTTGTTAAATTAGAAAGCAGAAATTAAACCCTTGTCCTCCCTTGTAAAACTGAAGAGAGGAAAGAATTAGAAATTAAATAATAATTTAAAAGAAATACAATAAAAGCAGACTTCCTTTGCACCAGGAACAACTCAGTTCTGTCCAGTTTTGAGGAACTGGAGAAGTGCTGATACCATCTCAAGAGCAGATATGCAAAAGAAATGCTCAAAATGCATGTTGAATTGTAATGGAACAGGGAAAAAGAAGCAGAAGGCCTTCTAATTGAGCATGTTCCAACAAATGTAGGACAAGCTCACAGTAGTGGGAGGCTGGCAGGAGGGGAAAGAGAGGTGAGCAAACAGTATAAATAATATACATCAAAGAAAGGCAAAACACACCACCACAGCATGAATAGGCATCGCCTCACAGGAATGCTTATTTATCTATATGTACCTAAGACATGAATAAATATATAGAGAACAGAATAACAATTTCAGAATTAAAAACTAGAAATGAAGAAAAAGATTTTTGTTCTTCTAACTTGATCAGTCAGTACAGGAGAAAAAGAAGGAAAAAAAAAGATTAATCAGCACAAACATGCTAAAAGTATAAACAAAGAAAAAGTATTTTTGAAACATAATTAACTCCTATTTGAGCATTGCTTTAAATTACTTTTTTGATGAAATGTAAGCAAACATGAGGTTAAGCCTAATTACCTGTTCTTTGTAGGTAAATCCCAAAGCCATTACCAAGCTTTGTTGGATTTAATCTACATAACTCTTCAAGGAACTCTTTAAGGAAATGGCTGAGAACACTGCATGTTCCCCATCCATTTACAGGGCTGGCAACGCAAATCACAGGGCACATTCAGCACTTATATACACTGTAGGATGTCCTACAGGCAGATAAAACAGGGATGTTCAGAGGCTGTTTGCATGGACAGCAGACACATTCTTGACTGTATCTCAGATGCAAAAATGAAGTTTCGTCAGCAAACAGCAAGGATTTTGTATGTTTTTTCAATGAGTCTAAAATTCACCCTGCCTTCCTTTGCTCAGCGTAATCCCCACTATGTTAATGCTCATCTAGATTTTATCAGTTCTCTGGAGCTATATAAATAATTGACAGTAATTAATTATTATTATAGCTGCCCAAAAAATGAAGACAGTGATCCATAGCCCAAAGTGGAAAATTACTATAAAGGCTATATGTCAGATAAAAAATAATCTGCCCCTTCTGACTTTCCTTTAGCTGCCATGCTTTTATTTTTGTGATAAATGCATTAAATGGTACATTCTCCACCAAGAATTTCACCACTCGTTTTCACTGATTTCCTGTTATAGAAGCAGCCCCTGTCAATACACTGCTGCTGAGAGCCTCTGCTAATACCACGTATGCTTCAAAGGCTGTGATGATGCTTATTATTGAATCTATGAGGAGAGTCAAGTCCAAAGTTACCACAGCTTTTCATTTTCATCCTCAGAACTCCCAACGTGGACATATTTAAAATAGAAAATTAAATTCAATTACCTCACAGCAAGAGGCTTTTTCTTTGCTTGAAAGAATGCAAGGAGATGCTATCCCACCAGGAAGCTACCAATGGGAGACACAAACTACCTAAGGATGCATTCCAACCACTGTGGACATATAAGTCAACCTTCATGTACCTTATTTGCTTGCAGGTGCCTTTACAGTAACCTGGGATTCAACTAAGTGGAACTCACAGGAAAATTTCAGACAGTGCTTTGTGCTTTATACAGCAGCACAGTTCCAGAGCTTTTTTCACAGTGGGTTTTATCTGTCATTTTCTCCCACAGGAACATAATACAAATAATACTGGACTACTGCAAGAACTGATGTTTTGCTAGAAAAACATAACACCATGTACCACAAGAACAGAACTGTATTTGTAGGTAGCCCAAGTTTCAGAAGCATCTTCCCTCTCAGAACAATTCCTGCTCAGCCAGACATACTAAGCACAGGGATGACTGGCAATGACGTGTCCAACACAGTTGGAGATTTTAGTAGACCAACTGAATCACAGAATCACAGAATTGTTGGGGTTGGAATGGACCACTGGAGATCATCAAATTCAATCCCTTGCTAAAGCAGGCTCCCTGCAGCACGTTGCACAGAAAAGCATTCAGGTGGCTCTTGAATATCAACAGAGAAGGAGATTCCACAGCTTCTCTGAGCAGTCTGCTCTAGGGATAACAGTGCAACGTTCTTTTATATTTTAGATAATAACCAAGCACGTTCTCCATGCTACTGAAACAAATGAAAAATACAAGTATCTCCTGAACTATGTGGATTTTGTGAAGTGTTTGTGCTCCTTCAGTACTAAAGACTAACAAAAGATAGAGACATAGTTATTTTAATTGCTATGTATGCAGCAGAAAGCCCTTTGATTTCTCTGAGGTTTTTTTTTAAGCAAAATTTCTGCGTTGGTGTAAGGCAGATTTTCCAGGCTTCAACAAACCAGATGGCCATCCAAAAATGCGATATGAAATTTTTATAGGAAGCTAAGAGCTGAACCCATCTCAGGGAGAGATTTTTCAGAGATTCCAAACTTTTAAAAATAAATATTATCACAAGATCTTATGTGTCTACGTTTGAACTATAATGAACAAATAGCCACAGTGACAATTACCTAGATTTTATATTTAGAAGGAGCAGAACACATGCAACAAACAATAGCACACTGTGATATTAATGAAGCACTTGCTTCCTCTAAATGTAGAAATTCAGCAATTATCACTAGAATTGGCATGTATAAAGGTGCTGGTGACAATTTTAAAAAGGCATATTGCTTATCTGATAGACCAGAATGCATTCTTTGGACCCGAAGCATTCTGTTACAAAGTGTTCAGTGACACAGTCCCACACGCAGCCAAGCTTATGCTCAGCACAGCGATGGCTCTGGTGGAAAGGAAGAGGTGATTGCAAGCCTTCCTTCTGCTTGCCCCAACTTTGTGTTGGCTGGAGGCCAAGCCAGCCATCAGCACAAATTAGAGTTGCTATAAAGATGTTCTACTTTACACCAGCTAGTTTGGACCCCTGAGGAGTACACCACTCAGACATCAGAGCTTGTATTGAACTTCAGACCTTTCCCATCAAACCTCTGTCAGGCTCTTTCCCTGCTAAAAGGTAACTGCTTTATGCTCTCAAGCTTTTTGCCCTGTGCTTTTAGAGCACATCGGGAAAACTGACAGAGCTGACCACACCAAGCTGAAAGGTCTCTGAGTTACAGGAGTCTTCAATTGCCCTCTAAAGCTTTAAGGTCACTGCAGTGTGGCCAAAGATGTAGCCTGGATATCTTGCCGAAGAAATGCCTCCTAGCAGCTTCTGTCTCAAACAAGCTGACTCTACCTGAATCCCTGGTCCCATGCACACACACAGCCAAGCTGCTTTGCTCTCTCTTAAGCCTACATATCCATCCTTAACCCTCTCCATCCTGCTTTTCTGGATGAAAAATACTGCTCTCCCATTTTTCATTAGGCTTCTCAGTGCAGACTGTTATCCTGTAACCCTATTCTAATTCACTTGCAGAAAGAAAACAAAGTTAGCAGAACGTGGGAAGGTGATAATTTACCACCTGGCTGACTACAAGGTCTGAGATTTAGCTTTCCACCACATTATATGCCAAGTAAAGCTAGTCACAGGATGAAGGATTTAGGCTGCAGATGAAATCTTTAATTTTCTGAACTATTAAGGCTTCATACTCATCTCTCTGCTTCTCAGTGCATTTGCTGTACAGAAAGTGCTGCTGAACTTCTAGGCCAAATTTCTTTTAAGTACCCTAACTGGACAATGGTTTTGTGACACACAGCACTTCACCCCTAAGACATCTTCAAGTGGCCAGAAAACTCTCTTTGTATTTTGGAACTTGGCACCAAATACACAAGAAAATTAAATACTGAAGGAGAATAGTAGCCATGTTTCCAAACTACACAATTCAGCTGTTTCATTAATTCATCAGCATTCAGAATATGTTTGTTCCGCAATATAGACATAATTACTTGCTGTGTCTCCACTCCTACAAATGCTCCCAGGAAGGAAGACACCTGCCCCAGCACTCCTAACAAAATTCCATGTGTTCTGTGTGTAAGTTCTGGCGCAATGACACGGACAAACAGGCCTTCTGTCGTTAGTAATCAGCCATGACCTCTTGCACTCATACAGTTCATTTGATTTTTGACTGGGGGAGAATCAACAAACGTTGGTTTAGAGGGCTCTCTGTTGATAGGTAGTTGACAGCCATCACATACCATCAGGAAGAAAACCTGCAGCATAACTGAAAGATCTTGCCATTGAACATACACAAGAAGTTAGGGAAAAGGTAACATGCAAGGAAAAAATTCACACAGCAGCCAAAAAAAGGATGATTAGAACAACTCCAGCATGTGCTTCCCTTCTCTGATAGATAATGTTGCTATTAACTGGTGTGCAGAAAGCTCCCAATACAGACACATCATGACCATTTTTCTAGAGGAGTAATTACACTTTTTCCACATAAATATTCAGAGATAATTCAGAGATAATAGGATGCCAGACTAAATCCACATCACTAAGACTTTAGATATCACAAATCTAACTGTTGTTGGAACAAACTGCTCACAATATTTGGTCCCCTAGCATAGGCTCTACGAAGTTTACAAGCTCAGAAAAACAACCAGATGCTCTCAGCAGTTGTACTGCCTCTGACAGCCCCAACCTTACCATACATTGCCTCTCACCATAAAGGACCAGGCTATCGAACTAATTACCACAAGCACTGGAGACATGCAACCTCTATCACCTAACTTCTTGATGAATTTTTTATTGCAAAAGAAGTTAAAGCATAAAAACACTGGCCAGTGAACTGTTATCACAGCAGCCAGAAAGGAACCACTCCTCTCAAACTACGACAAATCCCTCCATCTACTTCTAAATGAAATATGGAGTCTCTTTTTCCAACAGTTTGTTGAACCTATAAAAAAATGCACTTTAAATACATGACATCCCAGTCAAATAACCTAATAAGAACAGAAAGGCACACTTCACCCTTGTCTTCCTGTGCTGGGCAGTGGTGACAGAATACTCGCTGCATGGATACTTATTGCAGCTCTACATGCCATTTGAGGCAATACTGAATACACATACAGACTGAAAAGCAGAAATATGATCTAACCACTCGTCTCTACTCTTCTCAAGATGCTCTTTGCTCACTCATGCTCTTGTTGTGTTTTCCTCTCGGCAACCGGATGACTGTGTACAAAAACATGTAGTTATAAATGAGCACACCAACTGGTTCTCAACACTGAGCAGAATAATCAGGCGGTGGAATGCAATGGGAAATTCCCCATTCTGTGCCTTTTGTTCCAGGCCTGCTAATGTGTTTTCCATGAGAATTTCTTCTGTGATGGAAAAAAATAAACATCTCTCCAAATGCTAGGCAAACAATTTATTTACTATTAGAAAGGAAGGCAGAAAGGGGAATCTAGTAGAGCTTTGAACAAGAATTTACTATGCAAGCTGAATAGTTTAAAAATGAAAAAGTATATTTCAACAAGAGTCTCACTTAGTAAAGACTGACTTCAAGTCTTTACAATCAACTCTTCTGAAATGTCATTAAGATTGGCTGACCTGTTATCTTGGTCAATTGTACATACTTGCAGAGGGATGCTGAATCAAGTCACTACTATTAGCCATGGGTCTACATCATAGTGACTCTTCTCATGACCAGATTCAACATTCCTATAAAGGTGGAGACAAGTAGAAGAAAGGACACCATGCTCTGAAACGTGGTAGGCTAAATTTACGGTGCTATCAGGCATCAGTACACAGATGCTGCCCCATACATGGTATGCCTAGCAGGCATCTGGCTCTGGAGCAAATTTGTGAAGAAGCTCTCCAAGAATTGTCTAGGTTTAACTTTCGTCCAACATCCTACCTCTGAAAATGAACCAGAGAATGTGAATAGGAAAAAAGAGAAAAGAAAAAAAGAGAGAATTGATGAAGAAATAAAAGTGATTATGTAAGTTCAAATGAAGCAGTAGTGGTGGGAGAGAAATGCATTAAATAAGGAAGAAGTGGAGGAAGGTGCTGGTAACAAAAGAGGGATGAGGAAGTAAAGGAGTTGTCATGAGAAATTCTGCTGCTAAAATGCTACAGCTCTAGGTGTTTTTCAAAATATGCCTCTAGTAACAAATAATCCATGACATTTGTCTCTTAATCCTCTCAGCATGCCTGAGCAACACCATGGTCTATTGATTGAAATGCTGCAGCATTGACCATAATCACAGTACCAACATCCTGCTACCTACAACAGCCATAGCCCATGAAAAATAAAATCCCCACATACGATATCATGCACAGGAGGATTAAATTTCAAGCAGCAGTAGCTCTATAAACATGATATATGTTTACATGTAGCTTTCAAACAAAAATGTTTGCTGCAAGTGCATAGCTGAGGGCTACATAACATCTTTTAGCCTTTCCTCAGTATTTTTGATGTCAATTTCTCTTCTGGCTATTTTCCTAAGGCATAATCTGTTTTTAGGCTATGCATTTTTGCTTTTTTGTTCAGGGGAAGCAGGGTTTGTGGTGGCTGAAAGGGCAGCTGAGGTGAGAACGATTGAGCCCTGTCTCTTCTGTGGTGGCATTGTGGTTTTGCCACAGGGACCAGCCAAATGAAAGAATTGTGTGTCTTAATAAATACAGCTCTGTGTAATGCTCTCTGAGAACATGTGTACTGGCCTTGTGAATGTGAATAAAAGGGATGTACACTGCCCATAATTGACTTTCTTGTACAGTTGTCCACACTCCCCTATACCTCAACCACATACCCTTCTGTAGCAATCTTGTGTCGCGTAGTTGTTTATCATGTGGATTCTGCAAATATATGCACAGATGAATTATTGTATGAAACCTGATTTATGGTCATAGAATTCATTTTTAATGAGCTCTTTCCCAAAATATCAACAGTGTGTTTTGATTTCCAAGAGTAGTTTAATAGTGAGGGGAAAAAAACACGCACACACACAAAACCCACCCTTCTTGCTCCTTGATTTAGGAGTGCCACAAGGGCTACATTTTCTTCCAGCTTTAAATTGCACAGTACATAACATCATTCTGTCACGGGAAGACTACCTGTATGTGTAGCACAGCTTCAGCCTCACAAGTATTCATCTCCCTTGCTGCAGGGCAATCATGGAGGTATTCAAGGAAGAGATACAGTTTAGAAGACAATAGTGAGTATCTGAAACAGCTGCCTTGAAGGATCAGTAACAGACACTTGCTACTCTCAAATGCGGAGGATCACAAAAATTTCACGCTATATTTTAAATTAAATAATGTAGAAAATGCTGAGTGGTAGGTCTTCTCTGGCACCTTGTGAAGCTAATGGTCACATAGACACAGAGAGCATCCTGAGGGCCAATCAGTGTCTCACATGCTTGAAATTATGTGAGCATAAGAGGCTGCTCTTATATAAACATAAATGAATATAAAATATAAATGAATACTAAAACAGATTACTTTTCCCTATCACAGGTAGCTTGTCCAGAGGAAAAAAAATCTGTTTTATCTTATATTTTTCACTTAAAATGTAGAAAATTGCTATGTTCAAGCTGACAACTGTATTAGAAAAAAACAGTGATTCCTCTGGTTACATGATCAGTGCATTATGTAAAAATCAGTTTGGTTATACCACCTCTGAGAGCAACACCAAAATAGCTCATATTTTTTAACTGTTCACTACAAAAAAGGGAAATCCTTCTCCCTCCCTTCTCTGACCTAGGTTCTTTCACTAATTACTCTTTTGCTAAGCCTCAAACATCCTGACAGGCCGCTGTGGCCCCAGAAAAACCAGTGCCATTGCTAACCTCGCAGTGGAGAAGAACTAAGAAGTGCCCACCATATAACAGCTACAAATACATCATGCCAATACAGGGCAGATCAGCTCCATAGGTCAGCAAACAAAGACCCTTCCGTCTGTTGGGACATACTTACATGTCAAGCTCATGGTAAACACAGCTCGTGTGCATTCGCCAAGCAAAGGAAAGCCTGGCTTCTCTTACAACTTTCCTGCAACCATATGCATGTTAGCCTACTGCCCTTCATTCAGCAAGGGCCAAATTATTGTTTCCTAATTAGACAAATTAGCAATCGTTGCATGTAGACCTTTAAGCACGAGGCAAGATAAATCAAACCACAAGGTAGAAAAGGGCCTGGCAAAGGCACTGATAAATACTGCTTTCACTGACTTTTTCTCTCCTCAACAGTGTGATTATAACTGCAGAAGAGCAAAAATTCAGCAAAAGACTTGGCAATAACTGTCATATATTGGATTTGGCTATGTCTCATTCTGGAAAAATGTATCTTCTTTGGCCACAAGACACAGAAACAAGTTCTACTGAATTAAAATTCTCTCCAGTTATCAGTGATAAAGGAGACAGAGGAGAAAAGCTCAAACCTTGCAACTCTATTTGGGCAATTGATTTTTATTTTAAATGTTTTTAAAAGATGAATTAAGTTGATTCTAAAAGATCCAAGGAGCCTCAAAACACATATTTTATTAGCTGAACAATTATCTAACAATTACAGACCAGCATTGTACCAGAGGTCATTTTCAAAGGGTCCATTCCACAATATGGAGATTTTTCATGCATGGGAGCAATAATACGCCATTTTTAGTCTCCTCCCTAAGGCATGACATGTAATACAAGTGCCTGCAAATGCAAGGTTCATACACAAAAGCAGAAAGGCTCAGGAAAAATTGCATTCCTCTGGATAATTTTTTAACTGGTTGATTGATGATTCCTGAAGAATACCTGGACTGAAGACAAGAATAAGATGCAACTTTTCTCTATCCCAGTTTCTGCCATTTTTCTTATTTATTTTCCATGGTTTCTCTTAGCTCCTGAGTTTGAATTTTCCCATCTTTTTCTTTTCTGTCGTGTTTATTTTCTTTCTTGTTTTGATAGATGCCATACCAATTCATGTTTTGAGATAATAATGGCATTTCAAGCAGAAATTGAAGATTTTTTTTAGTACCTGGGCTCTTTTCTGATGCATAGGAGTTTCATATTCATTTTGGCACCTAGAGTGTTTGTTATAAAATAAACTGAAAATGTTTAATAAATAATATAGCTAAAAATAATTTCATCACGGAGAAATATTTGTAAACCATATCAGTAAGAGTATCTTAGGGAGAAACAAACAGATGAAGTTTTTCCTTTCGTTATGTAAAGCTGGAGTTTTGATCCTCAAAAATGACTTGTTTTTTTTTATAATGCCTTTAGACCCAACAATCCAAGGAAGAGAGGTGAAGAGATTGTACCTTAGCCTGACACATAGTGAAGCATGAAGCTCATTCTCTGTGCAGTCACTTATAAGATGACCACACCTCTTACAGGCTGGAGCTACTGATCATCTCATCATCACCTGCAGCATTTGCTTTGGTTTCTTACCTCTTAAAATTACTACCTTCAAATCCCTTAACTCCACCCAATTTTGAGAAGCTCCATCCAAAACACCAGAGTCTGTTCTCTCAGTGTCCAAATACCCACTGCTGGACTGACACTGTTTTATCCTCAGACTAAACCAAAGCACAGCCATTGACTTCTAAAGACACCATGAGGCAAACGCAAAATTAACTCAACATTGTGCTGACCAATTAGTTGTGAATGATGAAAAAGAAAACAACAACAAAAAAAGATTTTATTCACCTTACCATCTATGTGAGCAAGTATTAATGATAACACTCCGATTAAGCTCCAGAGGCACCATGAAATGTGGGTTTCAGCAAATGTTTTCATTAAAATGAGGAAGTTACACCCGCAACACTGTCTTTTTGGGTGCTTTTGAGTCAGCTGTTTTTGTAAAAGGCCCTATTCTAGTTTCATTCAGGAAAGCCAAAATGTTACATGTGGAATGAGAAGTGGTTACAACATTCAGAAACCGCATGAGCTGTTTATTTTCCAAGAGACTTTACAGTGTAAAGTGCCCAGGCTACTCTTGAGAGTGGGATCAGCCTATCTAGATTCCGGTTCTCAGATGTGTTTATGAATACAAATAGACAATGAAAGTCCGTCTGTCACTGTCTCAGAGCCTCCTTCCTAAATTAGAACACACATCTACCTCACAATACTCACACAGCAATGTAATTACAGATTTGTGAAACTGACATTTGTGGACTGAGATGCTGGCCTTCACCTGTGATTTGTCTCAGCTTTATGCAGTGAAAAATAAGTGTTATTCTGGACCTGGTGCTACGTTAAAAGGAAATCATTAAACAAAAGCCTTGATACATTTGAATTGTAGACACAGCAAAATTGATTTATCTGTTCTGGTGTTACTGAATGATTCCCAGCTTTGTCCTTCATACAGTCTTATGTCCTCTTTGCTATATGCTTTTTAGATATGAAATAGTAATAGTAGCAGTCTATCACCTGCACTGACAAGAAGATCAAGATTTTTAATTTTTCTTCCCCCAGAAAACTGCTTTTTCATGAGCTCTCCTTACACTGACATGACAGAAAAAATGAGACATCTCAAGGTTTTACCCCCACATCACAGTTGGTCCCACAAAGTCCCTGGGTCTGCACAATTACTTCTGTCCCAAAAACACAACTAATCCTTGAGCAACACCCTAGCCCTGGCACCAAATGGATTTGTCCCAGCTAACAATCCCTCTGCCCATTCTGTTTTGACATACAACTACAGTCAAGTCTGGAAAGAAAATCATCAAAATCAACCACTGCAAGAGGGTAAAGTGTATTTATTTTTTGCAGTTCTCAGATAAATACTGTCAAAATAGCTACAATATCATCCACTTACAACCAGAAATTATAGGAATCTGAGATATGTTATGCACCATTTTGATGCATTCTAGTCATTTGCAGAATCAGTCACAGAGCAATTGTCACTGATGGGGACAACCAGAAAAGAGTGTCCAGGCGCACATCCAGGGTGCTTTTGGAGATCTCCAAGGAGAAGACTCCACAACTTCTGGGTCCCTGTACCAGTGTTTCATCATTTGGAAAGCAGAGAAATGCTGCCTGATGGTCAGAGGGAACTCCTGTGCTCACTGCCTCTTGACCTGGCACTGGGCATTACTGAAATGAGCTGCAGCCTACCCTCCTCTCACATTCTCGCTTATCAGTTATCTTTGTAGTATACAATGTTTTTAATTTAAACAGAGACAAACTAAGAAATGGGAAACAGCATTTGGTTTTGAAGATGAAATGTAACCTGTTTATTAACAACAGGCAATCTTTCATCTTTGGGATTTGAGATCTGCACAGATTGTGGTGTCACCTCCCAGCATTCACCACTGCAAAGCTCAAGTTCATGGGAATGACCAATACTAATGATCCCTGAACTGTTTCCCACAGCCAAATGACAGCTGTGATTCTTAACCCCAGCTCTCCTCCTTAGAGCTGACTCAGCGGTAAATTTATGGCACTTCCTCTTCAGTGTCCCATGCTGGCTTCAGACATTTATCACCCAACCTTATCATTGAAAGATGTGTTTTCTCCATAACTCACAGCCAAGTGCCTTCTTCATGAGACAATGGGTAGGATGGAAGGCAGGTCTGGGTGTATTCTGGGAGATGGCTGAAACCTTTATCTTATTATCATCTTCCTAAAATGATGGAGGGTGCGTAATGGTGGAACTTTGTGTAAATCATGAGGAAAATGTGTCTGAAAACACGGGCTTAGAGAAGCATTGAGTATTTCTGACAAGGATGCAAGTAAATAAAAGAAATGACATCTTGAACCTACTTCAGGTTGGAAAGCTTTACATTGCCTGTCTCACAATTCATGGGAAATATTTATAACCAAGAGTATATCTTGGCATAGACCCAGGGAAGTGCTGTAAAGGTTAAGAAGGAGTTACTTAAAAGTCATTACCAATCTGTGGCAGTTAATGGACAAATAACTAGTCAGTCCGCAACTGATTTAGTGTTTTCAATTGCAGTGTTCTGCAGAAACAAACATTAATACCTTCTCTGTCTGTCTTTACACCTGTAAAATTGCCCCTGAACAGGAAATCCTGTCCAGAAATGGATTTCATTAAGCCCTAACCTGTATTTTATCTTGATTATGTTCTCTCAGAAGTATTTGGTGGATTGGTTAGTACAGCTTTTTAAGCTTGTGTGAGAGTAAGACACTAACAACAGAAATACATTTCAGGTTCAGATGTGGATTTCAAACCTCTTCTCTTTCATCCTCCATCTCAGCTCTTCCAGGCAGAATATTATTTTTAAATGAGGGCAAAACCCAATGTCTTTAACTTCATAACTTCTTGTTCAGAAACTCTAGCAGTGTGTGATAGTCTGGTTAAGAACTGTTTATCCTGCAGCCATGCCAGCAAAGCGATGCACCCTTGATCTTTCCATATGAGCTGTTACACATAGAGCAGGTTTCACAGCAGGTTCCATGGCACAAAAGACATCACGTTGCAGAAATAATGCTCCAAACAGTCAGACACATTCTCACTTCTACAAATGTCTGAACAAACATCCTCATCTGGTATTCTGTTTTATTTTATTTTATTTTATTTTATTTTATTTTATTTTATTTTATTTTATTTTATTTTATTTTATTTTATTTTATTTTATTTTTCTTTCTTGTTTTGTTCTAAATCAAGTAAAATCCTAATTTTTCCATCACTAGATCAAGCAATGGTATTGCTGCTTTAAATTTAATTCATTGAATTAAAAATGAAATGATTAAATGGTCACTGAATCAGGTGAACACATTCAGCAAGTTTTGCACAAAATACTCCTGAAATGCAACCTTATTCTCTCAATGGAACTATCCAAGGATAAGGATGAGCTTCTCAAAATAAGGGTATTGAAAAATCAACACAATTTTCAAAGTTCTGTGGGCTACATTTTCAAACACCATTTTACATAGTGCTGAGGAAAACATTTATGCTTCACAGAAATTCACATTTAAAGGGTAGTTATTCTATTTGAGTAATCAAAATTAGAAAAATAAATCCTGAGCAGATTTTTGCACCTCACTCTGGAAAGACAAATATTAAAATTGCGAGTATTAGATAAATAGAAACATTCTAAAATGCAAATTAATTGTAACCAGTGATATAAGGCCAAGCCAGCAAAGCACTCACATTAAGAATCTTTATGGAGGCCATAGATTTAATTATCAGGGGCAGTTGTACAACTCATTCTGACCTACTCAAAATATTTTTGGTTTGCACAGATGGGGCATGGTGCTGTCTCTTTCTTCTGCCTTTTCCATTCCCCAGAACAGGCAAATTATTGAAATACATAAGTATTTTGCACAAAGTTCCCACCTTTGCTTGTCAGTCTTGAATGCTGCATGCCTTCTGCTGGCAATGGAGGTGGAGATAGTTTTCAAGACCTCGAATTTCTTATGTTGCTTTCCTTAGTAATTATTAATCTGCAGTTGGTGAAGAGAAACACAGCCTGTTCTCCTTGTTCATTTTCTACTCACAGCAGTAGATGTCCTACATACTCAAAACGTGCTCCATTCAGAGAGGATGGAGTGCAAAGACAAAGGTTACACAGCTGACTTAATAAATATGGGGCTTCAAATATTTCTCAAAGTATATGTGGGGTGTATCACGCTTTTCTGTTCACTCACCAGGAAATACTGAAGTTAGAAGCTACTGGAAGGACTCATACTATGCCTTGTCTTGTTGGTGTTACTCTAGAGCAAACATTTGTCAAAGGTTTGGGTTGTTTGGTTTTTTTTTTCCTGAGAGGAATAGTAATAACAACAACAGCAGTTTGTGCTGAAAAGTACACAAAATAAGGTCTTGGAAATTTCTTCGATATACTTGTGCAATATCTTGAATGAACAAAATTAATCTTGTTTATTGGAGTGTGATAACTGCTGGATGGACTTCAGAAATAATGTATGTCATCTGTGCTTCCACCAGGAGCCCCTACTCCTATCACTCTGGTAATTCCTTTGGGTAATCTGCTTCCTGTGACCTGCATTTTCATTCTGACACCAGCTAATGTATTAAAAGATTACATTACTACTCAATCCTTGTAAGAGTTGCCTTGCGAATTTTTGGAGCTCAGTCAGCAAAATTTATCCATTTTGTGTTGTGGGCAAACAAAATCCTATGTCTCCCATCATCTCCAGGCTTTTATTCTTGGAGCAATAACCATGGATCTTCATCTTCTACCTGCAGAATGAAAATTTCTGCTTTATGTTCTTTTTCTTTCTGATGACAGACAAAGAGCACAGTGAAAAGCATAGCTTCCCTCTGCAGCCCATTTTAACTGAATGAACTTCTTTATAACCTTATCATTTCTCATGCATTAAAATAATATATCTTTAAATAAATACCTGGAAATACACTATTAGTTAGTGAATGTGGAGGATTCTAGGACATATCAGATCATGTTTCTGTTTTCTTGTATTTTTTTGTTTGTTTGTTTTGTTTTTAAGACGACCATTCTTACTTTTGGCTTAACACACTCCATAAGCCTGTTAGTTGCATTGCTTAGCAAAGGTTAAAAGAAAGGGCTTCTGCCTGGGCTTACAGCCCCTGACCCATGCCACACAAAATGTCAGGGCATCATCGAAGGTAACAGTTTTCCCACAGAACGCAGTTGTGACTAGAGTTGCTTTTAGCATACTTACTTTTTAAAAACAATTTTCTTGACATTGATGTATCCATGTGCTTAAGTTACAGTTAGCATCACAGGGAGAATATTTCCTTATTTCCCAGCTCTAATGTTCAGTTTCTCTTTGAGGCATCATAACAGCATTTTATTTTCACTGATCCTTGGTGCCAGCCAGCCCTAGTTTTCCTAAGTTTCACACAGTGTGGCTGCATTCACTGTGCTAATCTTATGTTACATACATTTTTTTGTCACTCCATGTGTTTCTAATTGGTTTCCCAAGCACCCGCAGCATTACAGCTGCTCTATTTGGCAGCTGCAAATGCCCACAAACCTCTGTGTCTTCCTCTTCTACACTGTTTTAGGTATTCTCTTTTGGCACCAATGTGAAAACAGTTGTAATCAGATATAAGGCTTATATATATTACAAAAAAAAAAAAAAAAAGTGGCTTTTTTGTGGCTTTGATGTTGCAAGAAAGGTCTCTTCCTACAATCTGCCTGCTGCCCCACCCCATTTCATGTAAACTGGCGTCTCTATGTATATTCTGGAGATATTACGAGAGATTACAAGCACAGTAAGGATGACCAGAGGATGAATAATCAGGACTGCACAAACCAGTTGCCAGTGGACAGTGAAGAGCAGAGAGAGGCAGAGTTGGAGGCTCTTCAGATATGTCCAACCCAGGAGATGGGAGCTGACCTATCCTCCCAAGCCCAGCACTTTCTCTGTCTGTATAATGGGATACTGTACATGATCACTTTACAGTGGAAAGTGGGAAATGTAAATACTTTGCAAAATACTCACACTCTTGGATAAGAGGACCAATAGATTTCTTTTAAAGTGCTACGTTTTATGACTAGCAGGTGTGTAAGCACACAAAGGTGTTTCATAAGCTGCCTGCAAACAAGCACAAATGAAATGCAGTTGCTTCTGAAGTAGAAGCACAGTGCGCAGAGAAGTAGGGAAAGATGTTTAGGAAAGGCCTATGTTATCTTTAATGTCCACACAGAACAGAGTGGCCTCACTTTGGCATCCTACCTGAAACATATGCAGTTGGAGTGTAAAGCCTGATGTTCATTTTGGCTGTCAAGCAGATATTAAGAGTAGAGCCAAGCCCGTCATCATTTAAAGCTATGGTTCAAGGACCATAGCATAAAACCAGTGTCTAAGCCTTTGAGATGTCCTAGGTGTAGAAGTCCTAATGTCACGGATGGCCTTAACCATAAGCACCAGTACGGTTTCAGTCTAGGAAGCGAAGTGCTCATCTTGCATAACGCAGTTAAGAAACTGTGTTGTGTCTATGGCTAGCCTTGCAGTCTTAATTTACCTCACTAAATACTCCAATAGGCCTGCAACATGAGTTTCTCAAACAAGGGAATCACTACTTGCATATAGAAAGGGACAGTGAAAAATAATGAGTGACTCTCAATCCCATGTTCATTTTTCGTGGAAGCTCCCAGTGGAATGGACTAAAAATAAGCATGCAGGACAGCAAAATTTTTGCTTAATAAGATGAGGGTGCCCAATCTACACATGTAATCCTTGTAATGTTTCTGCTGAATTGAGCTTTGTATGGGGGTAGGAAAGAACTCCTACAAAATATGCTATTGCATTAATTATAAGTTTTCATTTGACAGCTTAATTAAGAAAAGAAGACTTAGTGTAAGGCTTGCAGAATTCGTGATGAATCACACATATTCGTATAGACTTCGTTTTCATGTTTCAATTATACACATTCCTAACTGATGAACAGCAACGTAGCATTTTCTGTTTAATAAATGTGATATCTGTTGGAATTGATAACATTAGTTCAGTAATTACTGAGCCATTATTGTCAGGCATCAGGAAAAGAAGTGGAAGGATGCCCTAGTTATTAAAGTTTAGCATCAGCACTGAAAAAAAGAATTGTGTGGGGGCTCTACCTCCAGGCATGATACTTAGCAGAAGGCGCTAATAGAAAGTGCCTATGGACCCAATTAGGAAACAAGGGAGAGAGGAACAATAGCTTTATGACTGAAGAGACAGACAGAGGGTTGGGAGATCTGCATTTAATTCTTGTGTCTATCACAGACTTCCTCTGCAGCTTTGGTCAAGTTATTTAATCTCTCTGTGTCTCAGCTCCCTATCTGTAATAACATTATATATAATAATACAATATCCTCTTCTCCCATACTGTTGTCTCCTCTTTTCAATTGCAGCAGCTTAACTGTTGGGCCTATCTTTTTTTCTGATAAAATAGCCCTCTAATTTTACTGAGAACAGTCAGATATGTTACCATAGTACAAATAATTGTAAAACTGACTTACTTCTATATCACTGGGGGAAAAAAAGACCACCTTTTATGCTGACACTCAGAACAATAGCGTTGCAGGAAAAGGAGGAAAGCAGCATCTCAGGCATCATTACTAAAACAGTTTTGATAGAACATTTTGTATTGAAATTTTCCAAGGAGAATTTCCCTTTTCTTTTTCCCAGATACAAAAAGAAGACAACAAAATTGAAGAGTGGGGAACACCTTCCTCTAGCAGAGAAGACAGCCGAGAGCTATGGGTGATGCTCCACTCCAAAGTTCATCTAAATCATTCAGTTTGTTCCCAAAGCATGGCTACTTTCCCTCTTCTGGGAATTTAAAATCTGAAAGGGCTGGGCATGTGTGCAGATGTCAGGGGTCTTTTTCTGATGGCTTTTTTACCATTTGCAATAACAGCACCTTTAAATCAAGTTCAGATGTTTATTTCCCCTGTGGCCGATACAAAGCCTCTTAGACTGCCATAAAGGCAACTGCTTACATGTAAAAGAGGTTTCTGCTATAATTAACTTTGAATGTATTCATAATTATCTCTAACAAGATTACTGATCAAGAGCCTCGCCTGAGAGAACAGCTGGAAATGGCTCTTCATTCAACTTGCTAAGGAGCAGTGTCTGCTTTATTTTCTCTCCTCATTGCCAGAGAAAGATAATAAACAAAGCACCTGACTCCTATTACAGAAATTACCTTAAAAAAACGCATCCCATCTTCTGACTTGATGAGATGTCCTGTTTTCATTAAGCAAAACATAAGGACACTGAGTGTCTGGAGCAGCACTAGGTGGGAATTTTGTGTGTCAAGATGGATAAATAAATAAATAAAAGGCAAAAAAATTACAGTCTGACATTCGAATGTACAAGGAAACAAGAACAGGATGAAGGAAAAGATGTTTTTTTCCTTCCACCTGAAAGTTTGTGTTGCTTAAGAAAATCTGCATGGTAGAAATGGAAATGAATATCATTGGGAAGCAAAGAGTTGTGTGCTCTTTGGTGTAAGTATTTTGGAAGGTACAACAAATAAGCATCACTAAAAGTATGGTTTACTCTACCTGCTGGTAGGTTGTAGTTCTCAGTGTAATGCTGTGATACATTTGCACTACTACAGCTGTTTTCCAATTTATCATCTTGTGCCTGATTGTTACTAGAAACGACTGCAACTGTTCCAACTGAATGTTTTTGTTCTTCTTTTTCCCACTGGAAAATGCTGATTTGACAAAATGCAGCTGCTCCATGGGAACAGAATGATTTTGAAGTTCTGGTTGAAGCCAAGAAAATTGGCAGCTGTGCCAGTTTTGAAAATCTCTTGCTCAGGCAGGTTTCTAAAATTATTCCCTGAGAGTTTCTGACTGTTCACCTGATATACAGCTAAGGGGACCATGCTCCTCTGGGAGCCTTGGATGCAGTCTGATCAGATCTGGAAACATAGATGCTTTATGGTCCTACCTCTGGGGTTTGCCAAGGTCAGAAATAAATATGTTGAGATTGTTCAACAAGGCTACATTTCAATTTGCGTTGAACAGGACTGTGGATCTCTTACTCAGGACGATGTTTTGAACTTGAGTTTTTGTTTAATTCTGAAATATTTCACTTAGCATCTGAAACTTAGTAGAGTATATTTCCATGGTTTTTAATTGTAATTCCCCCTGAGAAACATTTAAGCTAATCAGAATAAGAACACTAGTTCTGATAGGTTTTGTCTCTCCCAAAGTGTCACTGTGAAAGGATCAACCAGCAGAGATGCCTTCATCCCTGCCTTTGCTATGGGAAGACATGGGTAGTTATCAGAAGACACTTGCAACTTTAAGAAAGCTACAGTTAACTGCACTAGGCCCCATTCCTAAGCATTCAAAAATAAAATAATAAAATAAATAATAATTCTTAGGAAAGATCTGTGAAATTGGAAAAGATTAGGCATACTACCGTAGCTAGACACAACACATTCTATTGCTTATCTTGCTTATATGTCCAGGTATTATATATGCAGAATATTTAAAAAAAAAAAAAAAAAAAATTTGTGGTGAGAATGAGACTCTATGTTCTAAGCTTAGTTTTATCCATCGTATCCAAAACTGTTAATGTAAATATCACATCACAATTCCCTTGACTATTTGGAGATACCAAAACGACAGTTTTCATGTGGCATCTGAAGACCATTCAATCATAGTAGCATTTTTATATATATATAAATGTCAATTCAATATCATCTTTTTGCCTTCCTCATGTTTTTATTGTCTCTTCATTGTCCTGAGGGCCTTTGTTGTACAAAATAAATTTCTAATAAGATAGATAATTTGTTCAGAGATTTAGATGGTGTAACGGCCTTTAAATATCTGGAATAATTGCCAGCCCAAAATTTTTCCTTTCTTTGTAATCCATATTTCAGGTTCCTCAGGAATCTAAGGGAGATCTGTTTGGTTAAGCAGAGGAAAATCCTCAGTAGCTATTTTTTGAATAGATAGATGGTTGATTCCTTTGAGACAGGGATCAACCAATAGGATGAAATCGACTTCATTGCTCCGTTTACAGAGGTACCAATTGTTTGTCAGAGTACAGTGCTAGCAAGGCAATTTTGCCTAAGAACAATCCTAGCAGTAAGGGGCCCTAGAATGTAAAGTGATGATCAAGTAACCAAGCAGGGCTGGAAGTCTGAGGGAGCACGAGCCTCTCTCAAACTCTTCTCTCAAGGAGCCTTCTCCTTCTGATGCATCTGCAGTACAGGACTCTGCAAAAAATCCTCTTAATTACTCTTAATCAAACCATATCAGACACACAGGAGGCAGCAGAATCATGCCATTCCAGTCTTAATGTAATAGCGAGGTGGCTTTTTGCCCATATCCATATGTGTGTAAACAATAGCAGTGTTATGAGCATTCATCATAACTTACTGAGTGAATCCATCACAATTTTATTGAATAAAAATGGCTATCTTTCACCACAAATGTTGCCTCATTCTGTTGTTAGGCCATCGCAGGTCCCACCAAGCCATTACTATCAGTCAGCACACTGAAGCGGAATGATTGAAAAGCAACTCTCAGCAGAACTGGAACAACCCCTTCATCTTTTATTCTTTACTTTCATGTGTGTGAGACAGGGAGAGAGAGCGAGAGAGAGACTACTGAACTTTAAACTTCCTGATAAGCTGTATTGTGGGAAAGTGCCATTTTTAGGTTTACATGAAGGAGCTACCTCTGAGAACGGCCTTTTAGCCTGTGAAAAAAACTAGAAACATCCCAGGAAGTCTCTGAAACTTTGTAGCACTGTGAGAATTTGTATAAAAATAAACATTGGATTATTTCAGTCCTAGTCCCCTGAGAAAATCAGACCAAATTACTCAGAGCTACTAGCCTAATCTTGACAGAGAAAGGGAAATTAGCAACTAATACCAGGGCCCTTTGTCTTATTTAGGGTTTTTTCCCCTTCTTTAAAATGTAAATACTTGGAGGACCAGCAGAGGCAGGTTATGCAAGTGGTCTGAACAGGCTGGGAGCTGAGACCAAACCCAGGAGGAGAGCAAGCCAAATCAGAAGGAGTGCTTTTAAAAGGTGTAAACTGGAATTCACAGAAACATGAGAGCTTGGAAAGCAGCCACTGACAGACACAATCCAAAAGCAGACAAACCCTGGTCTCTGGAGTTCAGAAGATTTTTTAAAGCTTTTATCAAGCATTTTTCTCAGGAGAAATTAAGATGTGAAAGGCACATGAGTCAAGCAGGGTCTCATGTCACTGCAAAAGTTGTTTCTGAGCCTGGTCAGGAAAGGCCTTCATTTCATGGAAAAATTATTCTGATTAAATTGTCTTCCCATCACAAAGGTCTGAGAAACCCTCATGCTAATAAACCCACATGTAATTGCTCTGAGGACTAGTAAAGGAAAGACCACAAGATGTTGTGATTTTCATAACCACTGACAAGTGATTTCCATAAACAAAGGGAAAAAGCAATGAGCAGGAAGCCTAGCATAGGGATATCTGAAACCATAGTACTGAGAACGAATGTGTAAGAGAAGCAAAGTGAAGGAGGCTCCTCCACAGGGACATCACCACAGCTGCAGACTGCTCAACAGCATTGACTATGGTTTAGCAACTGCTTCCTGGAAAATGAATTGCACCCTGTCAGCATTTGCATGCAGTCCCTGAAGATCAGAGAACAGGGGAGAGAGCACAGGTCTCCGTGGTCCCCATCAAAGTACAGTGCTTAAAATCAGGGAGAGACTTCATTACTGTTAAATGTGTAGCAAAAGCATGACACAAGATATCCAAGCTTAAGACTGAAGCATCCTGCTCTTCTCTGCACCTTGCATAGGACTGATGTGACCTATGTTTTACCTGCTGTCCTGGATGACATTTGATTCAAGAGTAAAAAGTATTGGGGGGAAAAATAAAAAACCAACACATTAAAAAGCACTGGTTTATTTAATCTTAGCTAGAAATACAGTTTTTATTCCTGGGCATGCAAGAAACTCAGATTTCCCTGAGGTGAAACACAAACAGGAACACTCAGCAATTCTTGTGTAAGGACTGCAGAAGTAGTTGCTGCCACTCGTATTCCTTCCTACAAAAATCATTCCGGTGGTAGAAGGCTGATCTAACCCATTTGCTGTCAGATGAGCCAGTGAAGGAAGGTAAAGGCAAGGATCTCCAACAGGAATAGAACAAAGGCAAAGAGGAATTTTCTAGACGCATGGAAAAAATCAGTAACTCCAGAAGGAAAAAACAATTATAGTCTACATTTTTAGCTTTACTACCCAATCAAGTTAACAAAAACCTCCAAAAAGTCACCATACAACTCCATGATATCCACAGAGAAAATTCAATATCTGCTGCCATTAACAACATCATTAATAACAAATGTCTGTTTAATTACTCTTGCTAAGATTAAAAAGGCCATTATTCTTATAACTTGAGAAATTCATTAGCTGGAAAGTCTGTTTAATGCCAAAAGTACCCCCCTTAAAGGCACAGAATTTAATATTGAAGGTATTTCTGACAGTCAGACATTTGTGTTGCTTGAAGATGAACTATCCAGCTGGGCTATAGTTCATGCTGTGACAGCGAGGAAGTGTTGTTGCATTTCAGAAACCTAGATGGAACTATAGAACATTTTATAGCACCTTCTTTCCTCTAGAGTCATTAGATGTGTACAGGAGATGCACAGTGCTCTCGAAGGTACTTCAGTCACTTAGAACCTTTCATCCATCTAAAAGAGAAATCAATACTTCTGAAAGTTGGGCTAACAAATTCTAAAAATATTGTCCCATGATCTAATCTGTACAACTTGACTTTCACTCATTACTTACTGAGTGGGTCTTGCACCAGCACCATGAACACTGACTCTTGAACAACACAGACTGCATCTTCCATAACTGAACCCTCACTATTCCTAGCACAAGTATTTACCTTGCTACTGAAGAGATGAAAAAGCAGCAAAAGCAGGAAGCCCTAGTAGCAGAGTGCTTTAAATGATATCCATTTTTTAATGACAGTAAACCCATAACACGCATTGCATCTCCAGAACTGAATGTGGTTACATAAACAGGTACAAACAGAGCAATTATCTCCTTCTGGAACATGAAACACTATACACATCGTTCACCAAAATGAAAGGGAAGCAGAGGATCTGGTCTGTGGTAGAGATCAGCATGGAAAATATAATGTTTCTCTCCTCTGAGCTCTATAGGTGGTGCAGAAAGGCTATAGAAAAAGAATATTGCAGTTCATAGCAAATAGGGATGAGTTTAGCACAGCAATTCACTCCAAAGGAGAAAAAAAATGAATAAATGAGAAGTACAGCAGCTTCATTTGGGTAGGCTCTATACTATGCAGGATTTGTCATGTTCAGTTTTGTGCTCCCTAGTACAAGAGAAACCTGGACATAATGGAAAGAATCCAGCACTGGGTAACCAAGATGAGAGAAGGCTGACTTCATGACAAACCTATTCTCAGAGTTTTTCAAACCACTGCTCATGCTCCGTTGTTAAGTATTTTATATGTTTCACAATAAATGAATTAAATATCATGTAACATATTTGCAATACTTTGCCAAGGGGCATTAGTAAATACTGAAGTTGCAAAATTCAATCTCACCACAAGGGCAGTGACTTAGCCCCTTTTCTTTCTTTGCTCAGAAAGTGACAGTCCATGAAGTTTCAGACATCCCGGATGCTGTGGTCATTGGTATAATGATAACATCAAACACTGATGAGTTGCACTGCGACTGGGTATGATACCAACATAGCAAACAGACTGAGCAGTCATTCTAAACATGCTACTTGTAGCTCAGAGCTTAAAAAGACCTCAGAGACTCTGGATACAATTTTTATGTTTATTCTGTTCTGCTTCTGGCAGAGACATTCTCTCACAAACAGGAGTCTAGTCTTTTTACGTTGTTTTAATCTCAAAACCTTTCTCTCTTGCTGAGTCACTCCCAATCTATGTCTGCTCAGAGTGGAATCCATTTTTTTTTCCATCACATTGCTTAGGAAGCTCAACAAGTGCAAAATATAATCTGTTTTCTCTAAAAATAATCATAAATTTACACTATTAACATGTTTGCGATTACGATGTACAACTCAGGAATAGTCCTTACATATGACACAGTGGGTTCTTTTACATCATGTAAGCAGAAATGCTTGAAAATATGAGGAAGTAGATGTCAGAAAACCTGACTAGTAGCTCTCTATTTAGTTTGGCTCCCAAACAGAATTATATTTGCCTTGCCTAACTTATAGATGCTCAAAAGCCTTGGGTTTTACAGTACTTCTCTAGAAACAAATAATGATGACTCCTTGGTGGTGGGCACCAATATATGTGTGTCTACCACAGAGTCACAAGCAGCTGTGAAAAGAGCTTTTTATAAACACTTCTCTCCCATTTCTAGGTCAAGCAAGAGGATACACTAATATAGCATGAAAAGTGGTGGTATTGTGGGTTAGTAATTATGCTAATACAGATAATGATATATACTTGTATTACAGATGTTTTCTCAGAGTTAATTTTACAGTCAAGCAATTGCTTTGTTGCGCTTAGCTTCACATTTGGATAGAATATGAAGTAAAATGACAAGCATAATTTTGGTCAGTCAGGAGTGCTACATGAGAGAAATGAGACATTGTCTGCAAGCACAGACCCTTAAGCATTTTCTTCCCAATTCATTTTTTTCCTGCCTTGGTCTCTCTCATGAACTTCAATGGCTAGATTAAAAATGCCACGCCCATCCTGTTTTATCCAGGAGCAAGAACTGAGCTCTCCGAAGAATGATGCAGCAAATTAAACTGCTGTCGACAAAGTGCAGCTGTTAACTAAAATTTGAAAAAGTTTGAGGCACTCCCAAGCCTTGCTGTGTCCATTGCAGAGGTGAGCTGTAACAGTTGTGGGCATGTATGAGGATAAGGGTATAAGGGTATGAGTAGTTTTATGGCCCAAGTTTCTTAAAAGAAAGGCATGGTGTGCATACTGCTTGTATTTTAGTACATGGGGAACTAGAGCCAGCTCCTGCCCTGCCACCCAGCTCTTACATCCAGAACAGGAAAGTCAAGTTACCTAGGATTCCCTTTTGCTTTTAAACTTAAGTTTTACTTTTAACTTAAAGTAAAAGTTCTAACTTAAGCCCGAAGATGATTAGTAGACAAAAATCTAGCTGCAGTTTTCCTATCCCTGTCAGTAAATCAAGCAGCTACATAAGAGCATCACATAAGGGAGAATAAGTCAGAAGTGAAAAACTGTGATACACAGACCTGGTTGCCACATTCTTTTTTTTCAAGAGCAACATGATAACCTTGCACACACAGGGTTAAATTAAGCCATGGTTCAACAAGTTTAGATGATATTACTCCGCAGGTCAATCCAGCCCATCACATGCTAACTACACCTCTGAAAATTAATACCTTTTTTAAAGGTAAATAGTATTTTCTAAAATTATTTTCATGGAAAACAGGTTTTGTTTGTTTTTTCAAGAAGATTACATATTTGCAGAGTTCCTGGACTTTTCATTATATTACAAGTTACATCTGTTTTTCTCCACTGCCATTACGCAGGTCACTTTTAAAGGTGGAGCTAATTCAGGGCAACCTGAGGATCTGACTGATTTTCATATGCCCAAGACCCCAGCCACAGGGAACATTTAAGACTAAGAGTGCTGCTTGCAGCCCAGTGCTGCCATCCCCAAGAATTCACATGCAAGATCTTTGAGACAGCCATTGGCACTGGGTAGCAGCCATCATCCTTTAAATGTTTTCTTTCCAGCTCACTTTCTTCTCATTCCCACCTCCAAATATGTCTAGAATGGAGCATGGAGCAGCCACAAACATCCAGCTAGGGAATGATATTTTGAAGACTTCACCTCTCTCCAGCCCATCATCAAGTTATGGAGTATGAGCAAACTCCTTGAGGCTTGAGGCTCAGCAAACAATCACTCTTCCTTTGGAAATACAGTTTCTGTGCAAAAATCTCTCTTCGTGCAAAGCCAAATACCTGACTTCTCTACCTGGTGTGATTTTGATCTACATTTTGTAGTTTTGTGCAATATTTTTTTTTCCTTACTAATTGGAAGACTGTATTTCCACCTTCTTTAATCTGGGTTGGCATGAGAATCATCTGCACATGAGGAATCCATATCTATGGTTCACTTACTGCCTTTTTCTCTCTCCTTGTTGTTTGCTTGGTAATTTCATTGTCTTTGGTATAACTAGAGAGTTCGAGATTGCTAAGCAAAATTCTTAAACTGAGTTTTGCAACTGATTTCAGTCAGAGCAAAGAAAATATAAATACTTATCCCTTGGAAGAAGGCAAAATATTAACTATATATATCTTAATATAACCTCTATATCATTTGTAGTGATCTGGCATGAAAACCACCACTATCACCATAGCTGCAGGGCAGTATTCATATGTAAAACCTTATTTTATCCCATGATAAGAATCCTTGTCTAAGACACTTGAATGTTCAGCACAAATTATATAACAGAAGGAAGAATTTATGTTTCTGCCTTACATTCCTGTAGCTGTAGCATTTGGACTTATATTTTTTTATATCTCCTTATCAAAAAGTAGTCCACATGTAGGTAAAGGTGAGAGAACATAAATAGAAAAAAAAATATTTAAATTTTGCTCTGAAGCAGCAACAAGAATCAATTTATTACATAAATGGGCCAAGGATACCTCGCCCACTCTAGATTTTAGAGTGTGTGTATACACCTGTAAGCATGTCTCCAGATAATGTGAGTGTCTGCAGAAATAACACAGGATTGCTTTGCTGTCCTGCAGAGGGTTTGAACTTCTCAGTGAAAAGCAACCTCCTCTTTCCCTGTCCCTCCATTTTTCTAATAGTCTCTGGCAAGATTTGTGCAGAAATCTGCTACCAGACGCCGCCTAGCACTAAGTTTGTTTGCAGTAATATTTCAGCAAATATTATCTCTCTGCCTTACCTAAAAGCAACATCTTAAGGATAGGACTGATACTTTTTTTTTTTTTTTTTTTTAATTCCCAGTCAGTCTCAAAGAGCGAAAGTAACTGTTGCAGAACCTGACTAGTCACGTAAGTTTTATACCAATTTTCCACTCACACACTTACTCTACTGGTGTTGGCTGAGCCTTTCTTTGTGCTAGTAGCCTTCTTACTGGATACCAATTTTGTTTAAATCATAAAGGAAAGCCATGGTTTGTGATTCTCCCTTGTAATGTGGGCAAATTGCAAACTAGTTATTCATAAACAGGACCATCTTTCATTTGAGAAAGCAATAACGGAAAGTTTTTGTCTTAAAGTGGCAGCTCCCTGTTTTGCTGATAGATCTGCCCTATTCATCAGGATAAAACAATAACTTTGAAGGCTGTGCTGCCTAAAAATTGGCTTTTGTGCCATTTGGAGATATACGGTGCAAGGGAGATGAAGTGAGAAACAGAAACAACACAAGTTTTTCGTGCCTCATACAACAATACATGCCTTTTACAGATAGTAGTTTTTCAGTGTTCTAACTAGCCAGCTTACTTTTCAATAATCTTCTTTAAACTAGTTTTTCTTAACCTTTTTGAAGATTATTTAAAATAGCTTCAATAATTTAAAGTTAAGCCTAAATTTGTATGAAACACTTTCTGTGCCTATTGCACTCCAGTCCCTTTTTTTAATTAAGGAGATTCTAGCAGTCATTTCTGACTGCTGTGGCATCGCTCTGCAAATCCTTTCTGTAGCTCTGCTACACTGAGGTTCATTTGTGTCATTCAAATCTTTGCTCTTTAAATATCCTCTTATAAATTTATTATGGCAATACATTCATATCTTTAAGTTTAATCTGAAACTTCGATAACAAGCAGGAGATGGAATAAATGAGTAGAAAGGAGACCAGATAAAAATTAAAATACAGTTCTGTCATTGCCCATATAAACTATTAGGGACACTGACAGGATGGTATTTTAATTTTGTCCTGTTCCCCCCCCCCACTTCCCTCTGTCCTCCTTCACTCTTCCATCTTCAGCTTGTTAGCAAGGCTTGCAATGAAGCCCAGGAAAATGGTACCACGTGCTGGGGAGATCTTTACAAGCAGGAGTGTAAATGATACCAGGTAGGAATCAGTGTGCTACCGCACAGCAGAAAGGACCATCTCATTTGTTAATTAGACATCCCAGTAATCCTTGCAGAAACTCCCCTTGTTGCCTAAGTATCAATAAAGTAACATCAGCAATTAACCCTCTCCCTGCATGAAGATTTTCAGTGACATTGTGTGATCAGTCTCATTTTCCATGATCCACATTGTAGTGCTAATGCAATAGCCACAGGCAGGCCGGCTCCCAGCCCTCTGCAAAGCACATGGTTCAGAACTGCTCCCCATCTGCAACTAAGAATCTGAATGTTGTTGGATTTTTTGACATTCAGGTATGACTGTTTCCTCTTTTCTTCAGTTAAGGAAGAAGAAAACAAGTCTTTTTTCAGTTTTCTTATTTGTTGAGTATCCAGGTAACAAACTACTTAAAATCAAGCAAACAAAACTTGATAATTGGCCCCTATCCCCGTCTGAGCCACAGAAGGGAGTAACCATGGCAACGTGTAGTTTAGAGCAGACCATTTCGTGTACCTTTCAGAACTTAAGCTTGTGAGAATCTATCCATTCCTAAGTAGAATTATCACTCCGGGAGCAGTTTGTTCTTTATTTTAAAGGATGGTTAAAGCTGGGTCCAGAAATAGTCCCTGACAATGTGTCCAGGTGCAGGGGGGAAAAAAGGTGAAGCCGATATGGAGGCACACATAAAAAGGAAAGCAACAAATGGAAAAAAAAAAAAAAATAAAGTTCCTCTAGGCCAAGAGACAAACAGGAATGGGCACTGAAAAATACAATAATTAAGGATGAGTCAAGCACAGCAGGTTGTCAGAAAGCTCTGCTGCAAATGTGTTTTCTCATGAGCTAAGAAGCCTGGAACAGAGTTAGTCATATCCCAGTCCTAAGGTCCAGTGTCTCTTTTCTTGTTTTAGGGAACTATTACTGCATGCTGATATATGCTTAAGGAAGATTATGGATATAAATTAAAAAAGAAACAAACAAACAAAAAAAAACAACTAACACTTGGGTTTGCAATACTACAATTTAAATCATGCATATTCAGGATCAGAGTCAATTCAATACTTTTCATTACAAAATGTCTTCTGTGTTTTCTTCTATCTGTGTAATCCAACTATGACATTTCATTCCATCCCTGTGTGCTTGCAATAAATACCCATGTAATGCTACTGACTGTATTCACAGAGCAGTGCATATTACTTTGTTTTCTTCCTGGATACCACTAATAAAATTTTATTTTTTAAAGTAATTAAGAGTTTGTCTTGAAATCCATCCTGCTAATGTGAGTTTTTTTGTTTTCCTTCTCAAACAGAAACTACAAACACAACAGATTGTAGCTGTCTTTTTTCTACATAAGACAAGTTGTATTGTTTAACCACTTGATTAGGTAAATCAAGTGACATGAGAATGAGTAGTTGCTCTGAAGAGGTAAGATGCTACACAAGGCAGTGCTCAGAAATATCCTGACATGGATCTCTTAAGGAGAGAGTTGTACTCAGATTTTAAAGGAATTAGATTTCAATCAGAACAGAAGTATTCTGAGTGAGAATGAAACATATTCCTCTAGTCTCACATACTATCCTATTACCTTCTGCAGCATATTAAAGGGAAAACAGCATTATGTGCAAGACCATTTTCAAGAGTGGATAACCCTTCAGTGGACAAATTCTAGGTTCCCAGCAGGGGTCTATGCCTGGAGGCCAGTTGGGTGGCTTGGAAAGCTGCATCACAATCCAAAAGATACCATAAAATGTAGGGCACATGGAAGCATTCTCTTCTAACAGTACATCAACCGTAGTGAGTGCTGCTCACATCTTGTCCCCTGATTAGCACATTGCATTTTTTTGCAATTGACAATATTCTGAATGTGTATTCCATGCATCTTTCTGAAAATAAATGGAAGTTTACCATAAAAATGCTTGGGAGGGTGTAACTTACAGGTGGCCTGCAGTTAGGATTGCATTTTACAAGATACCCAAGATTAGGTTCCAGATGTCTAAAAGAATAAATTCTGCTTAACATAGCATTCCTAACATAAGCAGTCCAGTTAACTCACGATCACCATGCTCTTTCCAGTTTTACTGCCACTGCTACTGATATTGCTATTACTAGCACTATTACTAATATTACTTTTTCAAGGAATAAGCAGGATTTTATTTATCAGCAAATAAATATTGCTTGCTGTTTAATTTTATCCTCAGAGAATTTTGCGTCTTGCACACTTTGATAGAAATATAAGCTCATTAACAGAATATTTTTTAACCAGACCATTATGACTTCATTTTGAATCAAAGCTCATTAAAACAATTATAATCAAATGTTTCATTTTCTTTTTCCCTTGTGAGGAACAGCTGAAAAGGTTATGTTTGTTTTTCTTTATCTGAATCTCTAGGGCTATATAAACAGACTACATGGACTTGTTTGTGCTCCTTCTCATTTACATTTCAGGGTTTGAACAGCACAGCATGTGTGAGCACTGTACTTAGGGTCATTCAGAAATTGTTGTGGCACAAAGGGTTGCAACCCCGACCACAGGAAAATCAGCACCCCACCTCTTGTGGCAGTGTCCCATGGAGGCTGGCTATTCAAACAGCAGCAATCTCTTTATTCCACATCCTGGCCAGACGTTTGAGATTGTGTGTAACTGGGAAGGCACTGTGAGATGTTTTCCTTCCATTGCTTCATTTGTGGGACAGACACACTGAACAGGAACAGCTATCCTCTGCATGTCTTTTTATTCACACAAAAGGAGCTAGAGATCCTTGACTGGACTGCTCATGTTTGGTAGGTTGCAAGAGTCATATCTAGGCAGCTGAATGTTGCAGTTTTTTAGCACACACTCTATTGATTCTTAACATTCACAAAACATCATGTTTAGCTCCTTGGTTTGGGAAAATATCTTTCAACTCGGTCAGCAGCAACATCATCATTGATAGTAGTAATAAGCACTAAAATTTTCTGTTGGTAAAGTGTATCTTTATTATGCACACCGTAAATCATCACAAAAATGACCTCTGTTTGACAGAAAACACCTCTGTAGACAAATCCTAGTAAGTTTATTTAAGAATAAATTTAGAATTAAGGGATTTTACACTTAAAGAACATTACCTTCATATGGGAAATGGTGATTATTATTTTATTTTGAAATAGCTAACAAATATACAGCATTTGCAAGCTACAAGAACAGCTATTAGCTGCAGGAAATCCTCCACTACTTATTCCAAACATTAATTGTTTTCCATCATGAGACAGCAGTGGTCTAAAAGCTGAAAGCACTGTATACGCTTTTATTTTCCTCAGAAAGGATAGTCTTGTCTGTTTCTACTGATAATGTGAATCACTGCTGTCTTGATGTGGCAAAATTTTTCTTTAGGCCACTCTGACCAGCATTCTCCAACAAACAGTCATCCAGTGTACAAAGCTGTACAATAACCAGCCACCAGTGATGCAAACATGAAAAGAAAAATGTCAGCTTAAACTAACACATAGTTTTGTCCCTAGTAATTGACCTAGAATCTGACCTCTGATATTGAAGGAACAGAAAATACATTATAAATGGATATATTTTGAAGTAAATTATAGTTGAGCAGTTTCTTAGTGACAGACATATTTATGGGAGACTGATGTTCCCCACACAGGTATTTATTACCCCAGAATTTCCAGGGTCCCTTCCTCCATTCAGAAGAAGAGGAAGGTCAAGAGCCCCAGCATTCAGGTCATTTTGTAGTCAGTCTTCCCTCATACCTTGAGATACTACATTTCCCCTTGCAACAGGGCCTCTGCTTAAAAGGAAAGCATGAAAGGAGCTTTTCATCTAGACTGCTAATGGTCAGTCCCCCTGGATTTAGGGGTTAAAACAAAAGGTTGCTCTACAATCTTTCTCTTTAATGTAGTTTAAACAGATAAGACAAAAATGAACAATAAGTCTATGTCTTTTCATCACCATGAAGGACTGAACTGTTCACACTGCTTTCCTAGAACTGTTATTGTCCTTTTCTTATTTCCAATTTATGGACCATTTTATAGGTTATGAGAGTTCAGAGCGTAATCTCTCAGTGGTAGGTAAAAATGTCTTTCACAACATCCTTTGAGTGATCATATTCTCTGGCTACAAGCATGGATAAGTAATTACACAATTCCACTCCGCTGATTGCTCTATTGGTAGTATTACTACTTCAACCAGGATGATTATGGCCTTTCTTTTTTTTTCTTTTCCTATCTCAGGAGAGACCAAGAGATACCAGAAACGTGAACAAGGAGTGCATGTGGATCTCAATGCATGTTAATGGCAACAGGAGCTCCACTCATTCAAAGTGGTAAGATATGTGTTTGTTGTACTGTAGACAGCTCTTACACTGTTGACACGTAAAAGTCAGGTTTTAAGTGACAGCACCTCAGTATTGAAGAACGCACTATCTCTGAAAAATACGTATCATAAAATAGAATAAATAAATAGAATAAATAAATAAATAAATAAATAAAAGGTTAGAAATGCTGCTATTATGTTAAAATGAGGGGTAGTCTACATTTACAGTGTCTTTCCTCAGATCCCAAATGCAGACCTGGAATCCGATGAACATTAAACTTATTTCAGATTTGAATCAGTTTATCTGTGAGGTTAAAGTTGTCAACTGCACTGTCAGTCATACATAGTAGGCTGTCAGGGGTGGAAAGAAAAACAGCAGGATGGGGGACAGAGGGAAGAAATAACAATTTGGAGTATCAGTTCTCCTGCCTACACTAGTCCTTTCTTTGGTCCTTGCTCAGTGAAAGGTTGCTTGCCAGATTAAACATGGGTACGTGACATGAAAGAAATCAAACTGATTTTTTTTGTGTGTATGCATTTACTCATTATTTATTTTTAAACCTGTTAGTTAGGAGGTCTGTAACTGCAGGATTTGGCAACAGCCAAATGTAAGTGCTGTTTCACAACGGTGGGAGGTGATGCTCTGTCCACACTTATGCAGGTTTCACAAGCCAAAATCAATGTCCACTCACCAGCTGCCAAATGCAAACCTCTTGCCTCTAGAAAGATAAAGCTTTTCCCTTTAGTCATTTTTGCCTGGAGGATCTGGCTTTTAAAAACAAAACAAAGGAAGCAAATCTTTTCCTTCTTTTTTGTTGTTGTCAATTACTTGTTTTAAGTAAGTCAGCAGTCAAGAAAGAAATTACCTATTTGCAGGCACTGAGAGCAATTAAAATGTTTAAATGTAGGCAGAATGGTCAAATCAAGACATTCCAACTTTGTGAATCAGATCCCACAAAAATAGCCCAGAAATAATGATATTTGTAAAAAAATAAATGTTTTATTCTTTCATCTGCCTTCTTACTTCATCAACTTCGAAGTACGCAGGAGCAAATCTTCAAAATTTCTTCATCAATCACAGGTAGCTGAATCTCTTTCTCCTCTCCTTCCCTCCCCTTCCCTCCCCTCCCCTCCTCCTTTCTTCTCTCCTCTCCTCTCCCCTCCTTTCAGAAAGCTGAGGTTGTTAAAATTTCGTGTTATACTAGAAGCTTTGGTTTTCAAGAAAAATATCAAATATTACCAGACTTCTGATAACATCACAAGAGCTGGTAACAAAGGAATAGCATCTATGGATTGAAATAGTCTTTCCCAGGCACTTCAATATGGCCTACACAACTTATATTCTAGCTGTGCTTTAATTAATACCAGTTACTTTCCTTTGAAATGTCTTAAACAATTCAGTACTTAAAAAAAGAAAGGAAAGAAGCTATCAGAATGGGTTTCTAACAGCGGGTTTAAAACTAGTCGTAATCAAAATTTATTTGTACAAATCATTTCAGTGGGAAAACAGTCTCCAAAGTGTGCATTCAATTATGTATAATACCAAAGCTTTGTTATCTTTGTGTTAGACCTGGCTAGTGTCTATGTACATTGTTAGTCAAAAATAACAATATCATAATCATGAATAATTCTTATTTCTCATGAAAAGTTGACTCAAAACAAAACCACTGCATTTCTGCTGGTACTTGTAATTGTCTGAAAGCAAAAGCAACTTTATTATTGGAGATTAAATTGCAGTCAGATATTAACTTATGAACTTTCTTTGACTTCACAAGATCGTACGGCATTTTTGCCTGTTATCTGAAATCCTTAATAATGCATTAGATGAATGAAATTTCAGAAGAATTTGTTTGAGATTTCTTCTTTGGCTTCATCTGCAGTTCTCAATGAGCAATGCATCATCCAAACACATTACAGAAATTAGAGTCTGCATTCCATTATGCATTCAGACATTTATAGCAGAATGATAAACCTGTCTGAACCTCAGGGAGTTGGCTTTATAAATCAAGGCTTCATATAAAAAGATTACATTCCTATTTGAAATTATTGGGGTTCTATATCTTCTTTCTATATCACGTTATAATAAGCTTCAGAAAAGGAAAGGAGAACAGAATTAAAGAGGAGTAAGAAGCATTGCATTGTTAGAGACAAACTTAAAAATAAAGTATTACTACTTTATTTTTATTTTCTGAAGAAAAAGAAAAAGCTACCTGAGATTTCTAGAGTTCTTACATTTCAACACTTCACCATTTTAGAGTTTATACAAAACACCACTGATCTTTCAATCTGTTTTTGAAACGTATCTACTTCTATAGTATCAGAAAACCTCAGAAGACTTTCATATATTTATAATCACTGAACTCTGAGAGAGGCAAATACTATATCACTAGTTCAGAGAGCAGATGCTGAAGTGCAATTGCTCAGGTCTCACAGGCAAGCACAGATAGAGCAAGGTTTTAAGCCAGTGTCTTCCAGGTTTCACAGGAGCTGCAGGAATGGGAAGAGCAGCCACAGGTGTATCTATTTCCCAGCAAGCAGAACACAAAAGGTTAGTGCACATGCCCTCAATGTCTTGGAAGGTATTGGATGAGATATTTCTTGATATGGGAATGCTAGAGGTACTATAGCATGGTGTGTTCCAATGTCATGTGAGGTGTAGCACAGGTTAGACACTCCTGCCAAGCTAAAGAGTTGGAGCTAAGTTGCTAAATGCAAGGAGAAATTAATTTGCTAACATGCACACTGAGCAAAAATTTGTGCTCCTCAGACAGAGGGCACACGCTCAACTGAGTCCATCCCTATGACTTCTTCCACTTCATTTTAGACTTCCCTCAAAACTGACCTTGGATTTCCTGAGCTGACTGTCTTGCAGTGTATGGTCAAACTACAATGATTGCCACTAGGTGAACAGAGGAGCAGCAAGACAGTATTTTGCCTAAAAAAATACTAGGTCTTCACTATGATTTGTGGTTGGCATGATGCCTTGTAGAAAACATTTGGTAATTTTAAGTTAAGAAGATATACATGGAATGATGGATAATGATTAAGACATTTTCTAACACGTTGAAAACAGGAGATATAGGAAATAGGATGGAAAATGTAAATATTCTTTTTTTCGGAATACTTGTCTTCATTTAATTTACAATTTTATTAGTTCAGTAATACAGTTTGTTTCTTAGCAAACCTGAATATTCGCTGAGAATCTACCACAAAACATTAATTATATTCTGATCATATCCAATATATGAAGAGATGGAGTTTAGGATAGAAGCGCACCACCACGGTAAATATGGAGATAGGGAAATGTCCAAAGTCCCCTGGGCTGCCTGTGACTAAAACTTACATATAAAATGGTAAAATTTCCCAGCTTTATTTCTGCATCTTAATTCCATAAGTCAGAAAAAAAAAAAA
>VXAB01001451.1:4085-44496 GCA_013399175.1 Odontophorus gujanensis | reverse complement strand
AAAAAAAAAAAAAAAATGATGGACAGATACATATGCAATACACGAATCAATACATATCCATGAATTTGTATCTACAGTAAAACAGAATTTTAAATTCTATCTTACAGTAGCTTCTGAGTAATATATGCAAGAATACATCTCTGTACTGAAATACCAATGCTGGTAGTACATTGAGTCTTACATCTCCAGCAGATGAATCCTGAGCAGGATGTCTGTGAAGTACTTGGTGTAATCACTGAGTGTGTTGGCATGACCTCATTTTGTTCCAAATGTCCGCATTCAAAAAATGTGTCTACACATTTTACTGTTACTCCAATTCCATTAGTACAGACTGCCTCCAGCATTCTCAAAGCAAGTATACTGCAACTCCTATCCAAGTATTTCCACAGCTAAGCACATTGAGAGGTGTTGTTTATTTAATGAAAGGATAGCATGATGATGCTTTTCTTCCCAAGCCAGTACTCTAGGAATGTCTGTCTGTCCAGCATTTCCCACCTGGAGGGCAAGTGGCTCTGTCCACAATTCCCAGACCCTGCCACGAAGAAACAACCTAAGAGAAATACACTGGAACCAAAATCAGAAGAAAACACTCAATGGTTTGATCTTTTTTTTCATGAGAGATTTTGGATATAAATATCTTTTCGTCTAAACATGCAAAAATATAACCTTCCTTCAAAGAAATGCTGTTTCTCAGAAAAACCTTAGTAAATAGAAAATGCTCCAACAAACATTTGCATAGAAAATGTGTCCTCATGAACTCGACTGAAGATGACTTTGGTGGGGTTATCCCCTAATTCCTTTTCAGATAACACTCTCAGTATATTTCCAACTCAGTAAAGTTTCAAGCTTTAACCTTGAAACTTTGTTTTTGGTACTGCCACAATGAACACACATAAACTGCTTTATTCATATGCATTTATCCCTCATTATCTACAAATGATAACAGGTTGAAAAACAATAATCTGTTTTGAGATGGTCTTACGTACCGAAGAAAAAATATAGTTTCCATTTATCAATTAAGATGCTTGCTTGAAGTGAGAAGTTAACTTCTAGGCAACACTCTCATCAACTGAATAAAACTAAATGTATTTGCTTGCCTATAGTAAAACAAATCCAGAACCTACTTCATATTAGAACAAACACAAACTCATAAGGATTGTTATTCAGACCAGAAGGTTTCTGTTAAAATTTCCTTTGTCCTGAATTTGATATGAAGTTCCCTATAGAGTCTTCATAGAGATCAAGTAATTTATTGGGGAGTTTTATCTCTTAATCAGTTACTTCCTAATACAGTATTTCGTTTAACATGTATGATTTTCTTGAACAGCCTTACAATAAAAGTTTTCCTTTAATCACTTCAGATATTTTAGCAGGCAATCATTTATGTATATATGTATGTATGTTAGCAATTAAGGATAGCTTTAATATTAAACTAATCAGGCTCCAGTTTGTGGTTAGGTAATCATCCCTTTTACTTCAGTGAGAATCTGTCTTTTCTGTATTTTACTTAACACGTGTACATGCATACATAAAATGAAGTGTATTAAAGGACAAGAGAAGGTTTCTCTGGCTATGTGTTTTACCTATTTTCTGAAATATCTTTTCAGTTTGTGAAACAAAATGCAACCACTTGTAGTTGGTCCATGTTCAAAACCAGTAAGTGTGTATGTTCATTGTTCCAAATCTCCTTGCCACTAACATGTACACAATGCTAAATGAAATATAGCGTTTGAGGAAGCAGAATATGACTGTTCACTAGTTTCTAGTCCTGGAAGTCTAGCTAGACCAGCAGGAACATAACAACCATCAGAGTACAGAATATTGAAATATTACCCCATGACCACGGAGACCTGAAATGAGACATCAGCACAAGGACTGGAATTACACAGCTTCTCTTCAGGGCAGCAAGGTCTACAATATGAGGGATTCTCTGACTGGCAGAGGAGAAATAATCTGCAAAAGTCGTGGGGAGTTACAGACAGCTTTATGACTGGTAAGCCAAACCCTTGGCCAAGGAAACACCATCAGCCAAGGCCTGGCAGATCAAGTTTGTATCACATAGGTGGTTCTACAGGATCGTGTACTAATTTGCTGGAAAGATAGAGATAAGGAAGTTGTTCCACTGCAAAAAGACCTGCAACAGGGGCTCAGTTTATTTACATTTCACTCTACGTCTTTCTCTAGGTGTAAAAAGGCACATTGCATTTCCCTCAGAGTGAAGTCTTTCTATAGAGGGAAATGATTCATTCCATACACCAAAAAAGCATCATTTATTTCTTTTCTAAAATAATTAGAGGACAAGGAAGGAACAAAGAGACACTTTGAAAGGATAGCATTATTTCATCATATAGACAATCACCTTGCTTTAATGTAATTTGAAAATTCTTGATATTGGACAGAAAAATTAGGAAGATAAATTACTGGTAACAGAGCCTGGGTCAGAGTCTAAGGACCATTGCATGCATGTTTTATCTCCACAAACACAAGTTCTAATACTCTGTGTTTTATTTCCATACAAAATGAGGCTCAGTTACCTTTGCTTAGTAGACATAATTGTCTTTTCTAAAAAAGTATAAATTCTGAGGGAAATGTAATATCTTTTGACATAGTTTTAGACCACCCACAGCAAGCTATGGAAGCCAATAATCCTAAGCCAAGATACATTTAAATCACTGAACAAAGCTTTTGCCTTTTTACACATCTTATATTGTCTAATAAAAACAACATGAGCTCGTTGTTTATTTAGAATTTTTAAGCCTCCTCTTTTGTCCCATCTAAGATGTAGTTATTAGTTTTCCTTAATATATAATTTATTTTCAGTAAAAATATATGATCTAATGTATTTTAAAAACAGGCCTCCAATTCAGAAGGAAAAAAAATGTTATCTATTTATAGAGTGTATCTTTCAGTAACTGACTTGAGGTCAAAATCTACTCTCAAGCAATGGATTGATCAAATAAAAGGATGTAGAAGTATACATTTATTTATTTATTTTTATTAGAACCTGTTTTCTTTCTTCACTTAACAATCATAATTACTGCTGAGCTGATCCTCAGCATTCTTAGCACTGACTTTAGATTGCTGCTGCAGAAGTGACACAGCAAGAAGCTTATGCTTAAGGGTTAAAAAGGTATATTAATCATCATTTACTCCTACTCAATGCTAGTCACTAGCAAAGGGACATTTTAGCAAATGTTAATCTGAAGTCAAGATCACTTCAATTCAGACAAGGATAGCCATCAACTAAGCCTACATGAAAGCATCAGAAAAGGTTATCCTGAGTTCAAGCAATCTTTTGACCTGTTTCCTAGATAGCAAAGAGAGAATGTTAACAAAAGAGTCATTATTTTTGGACTTGAATACTTTTAAATAATTTTTTTTTTTTGCACTTACTCAAAATATTCTGAATACCTTCTCTTTAATTAGGGACAGGATCTGATTTACCAACTTTATCTGCAAGCTGTCCCACTGGTTTCAGAAGTACTGCAGGTAGAAGATACTGCCAGAAACTCCATGCAAATAAAGACTGTAAACCCAAGTGCTTCATTTCTCTTCACTGTTTTCTTTGAATTGCCTAAGGAATACTTACACCCTTTAGGACAGAGAAGTACTGGGGTTAAGGAAAGAAATGGTTTCCTTTTTCCCTTTTTGTTCCTGCCGTACACAGTACCGATAGCAACAGAAGTACTTCCAACATAAACGTTCCAACCCTGTACCTGAGGTTATTCTGGAAAATGTTATTGCTTGCCAGAGCTGTGGCTTTGCAAAAGGTAAGGAGCCCTGTGCTCTTTGCACTTTCTCCAGTAACAATGCTTTGATTCAGTCACTAACCAGCTTGAGTTGAAAATAGTGATTAAGCTTGGCTTAAGTTGTGAGAATTATATCAAATCTCCTTAAGTTCAGTCCAAACAGTGGGAAGAAAACATATCTTTTCCTTTAATAAAAAAATTATGAGTTTTTAAATGGAGCTTAAAACAAGTGGTCTGAATTAAGGTTTACTTATGACCTCAGGTACCGCTATTTTTTTCTTGTAAAGCCTGGGATTTGCAAGTTATTTGGCTAAATTTTCAGTGCAAGCTCGTATAACCCAGATTTTCAAACTCATATTTTTGTTCAGGAGGAAAATATTGTGTTGAGTATAAAGCCACATACAAGAAAGGAAAGGTGTATGGGGCAGTAGCATTCTTTTTTCTTTCTTTCTCTACAGACGTTATTCTAGCAGAAATGAGGACTTCTCATATATAGGGAGAAGAAACTGTGAGTTAGACGAACATGTCTGTCTGAAATGGGTTTCATTTTGTCTTCTGTGATTCCTCTCTCAATGGAAATGAAACCCTCAGACAACACCACCACAGCCCATGAGTGTGGCACGTAAATCTCAACAAGGATCTGGTGCTTGGTTTGGAGCCAGGAGTAGGTCAGAGAAGGCAGCAGACTGCCTCATCCCTGAGCACCCCTGTCTGAAATGCCATCTGAGGAGACCAGCACCTTCTCATGCAACAGCTTGCTGTTAAAGATGAGCAGGATGGTAGAGTTTGTTCTGCTGACCAAGAAGAAACACCTGATCGCATGCAGGACTTTGCTGCTGCAGGATCCCTGCTGCCACTGCACAGGAGGCAGAGAGCCAAAGCATAGGGTTTTTAAGGCAACCCTCCCATGGGGCAGCGTTCTCGATTTTCAGTGAAAATAATCCTAAAGGAAGAAAATATCTCCATCAAAACAGATATTTTAAAGCAGGTCTTCTGCTTCCACCACTTCTCCATTCGGTCCTCTCGTGATGTAGGGTAGAATTTGCTTCATTTTGCTTTTCTTCTTACTTATTTGGATGTTTGAATTGAAAATCAAAACTATTTCACTACAAGAAAGCTTTGTTATTGTGGCACAGTTAACATTTTGATGGTTCTTCTGACACGTAACTCTTGGCATTCCTTTGTCACTAACAATAGCTGCAGAAACCCCATGAACTGACAAAAACAAGTTCAGTTTAGCTCACTTCTGCATAGAGGAGGAGAAACCTCTGCACTGCAAAGTATCTACAGAAATACAGATGCAAGTCTGCAAAGTTTTAACCCTCAACAGTTCAACATTTAACTGGGGTGTACTTATATTAACCTGATAATGTTTAAACAATTTTCTGGTTGGGGGCTTTGAGGTATACACACTTCTAGTCCTCTGTGTACACAGTAAGCCTAAAGGTTATGTACCTTTAAATGCTGATGTGTTATTCCCAAAGCACTAGCCTGCAGAAGGACCAAAAGAAGGCACTTCACAGTAGAGTTGTACCAATGCATAGAATCATAGAGTCACAATGGATGGGTTGGAAGGGACTTCAGTGTGCCCCCAGTTCCAACCCACTGCCATGGGCAGGGCTGCTCCAGCAGCTCAGGCTGCCCTGGTTCCCATCCAACCTGGCCTTGAGTGCCTCCAGGGATGGAGCACCCACAGCTTCTGTGGACAACCTGTGCCAGGACCTCACCACTTTCTGAGTGAAGAATTTATTCCTAATTTCTGATCTAAATTAATTTCCCCTCTTTTAGTTTAAAACCACAGCCTTCAGTGCTGCTTTCACAAGTGTGGGATGGATATCTACTGAATTTCTGCCTAAATGAGAATTTGTTTATGGGAGACTTGCTGAGATTAAATGAGCATAATTTCCTCAGGTCTAAAAGAACTTACCTGTCTGCAAAGTAACATCTAACAGTAGAACTTTTCCCATTGAAAACATCCTATCTGTTTTCAATGTGTTTAAGGGTTTGTATCCCAGACTAGACTAATCCCGAGGTGCAAGAAGTCGGTCTACCAGAAAATCAGCCCTTCGGATTTCAGCAGTGAAAAATTTGCATCATTTCAATCAAGCATCTTCTCCCTCCTTGCCCACTATCTGAGAAGACAGAAACCACTGATTAGCATAGATTATTCTCTCCCAAATTTTGCCTGTGTTTTTTTTTTTTTTTTAACAGGACTGAAAAATGGCACTTTGGCTTGCATTCCCATGATTTCACAGGGATTCAAAGTATTTCACCAGCCTATTGTAGTTTTTATCCATTGCTTTACATTTTTTTATGTGGGACAATGCTACACTGGCAATAGTGGGGTTTTAAGGGACAGATCTGTTAAAAAGTATTTTAATACAGTGAAATCAATCTAAAATCTGTTCTAGGCAGGCAAGTGGCAGGGGATAACATGAGCAAAGGGAATAAAAAGAGCTCTGAAGAGCCCATACCAGTTGCTAATACTTAATCTCTTTAAATAATGAATTAGCTGCTCATATCTACTGTCGCTGCTAAGAGAAAGCACTTTCTTTGTGAAGTGAAGTAAAGCTTGAATACCCATGAATTATTCAATATAAAGTGTGCCAGTTAAAATGCCTTGATATTGGAAGTCAAGTGTAAGATTATCTTTTGTCTGTCAGAAAGTCTCTCTCCCATGTTACTGAGACTTGAGGGGGTGGAAAAAGGAGCCAAGCTGTGCACAAACACGCCACGAAAAATAAGAGAGGTATGGCAGTAACACGCAGGACCATCTCCACTTGTGGACTAACTCCATCATATTCAGGCATAATTTTTCTGAGCTTTGTTCTGTGAACTGCTACTTCTCTCCTTCATCTTTGTGATACCTCTGTGGTCTGTGACTTCCAGGGAATCACGGGTGATGCAGCGGTGCTCTTCTGCTGTTTCTTCCAGCAGAGACAGTACCAGTTATTGATCTGCCTGCTTTTGCTGATGTGAAGAAATGTATTTCCTTACTCAGGTTTCTAACAGCTTCCAGAGCAGACCTATAGCCTCTCCACTATATCAGAATGTGTAATCTAGAAGAATGTGCCTTGCAGGAGGACCCGAGAAAGAAGCACAGAAAATTACTCTTTCATGGGAAGGTTTAGGTTGCCCAGCCCTGTGATACAACACGGCTTTCCAAGGAGATGGACAACCAGCTGCTGTGTTATATCCAAAAAACTTGATCAACTGGACAATATGAGATTAGTGAGAAGAAAAAGTATCTGGATCCTCGGTAGCACTCTATGGATGATCTCCCCAAGGATGATCTCTGTAGACTATAACTTCAACTAAAATGATAAAAAGATGCATCAGAACACTGAAAAGTATCCAAACTGTTACAAATGACATTAAAATGATTAGTCTGCAAATTGACTCACTCAAATTGGACAAAGATAGAAAAGTTACTACGCACTTTTCAGATATACTTTCAAGCTGTTCTGTCCCTGTATTTAAACAACGTTTTTAGTGCTATCAATCAGACCAAGCTTAGACAAAATCCTCGACAGATGAAAGCGATTTGCCTCTTTGTCTTAACACAAACACCCATTCCAGGTCTCCCTGTCCATTTGAAACACAAAGAGACAGATTTCTTAGCCAGACCCAGCTCAGGCTTGTGATCATCTTTCCATTGTACCTGTACTACCCATGTATTGCTAAAGAAACTAGCATTTCTAATATTTTATTATTTATATTTTCTTGACTACCCTTCTTTATGTCAGAGGCTATTTAAGTTAATTTTGGAGCAGCTATGACTCAAACTGAACAAAAGTAGACAAGTTAGTTTATCATCAGCCTCAAACGTATCCCAGTGAGAATAAAATCTGAATAAGCTTAGGAGAATTAAAATAATAATAATAATAATAAATACAGCAAAACTAATACAAATAAAAATAAGAAACAGATCCCAATACTTCTTCTGTGGACAAAGGCAGCTGGATGATTTCATAGCTTAGATGCATCTTATGTCAGAAACTTTTCTTAATTCAACATTGATACAAATTAATACATGAAATCTAAACTGAGAATGAGGAAAAAATGAGATTAATTCTTTGCTTTAGGGAAGATAGTTGCATGATGTCTTTTAAAATATGGTTTGCAATGTCTTTATTCAACAGTTTAGGAATATATAACATGTTGCATGACAAATCAAGGCACAGTCTTTAGAGTCTTTTAAGACTGATGTTTAGCAACAAATGAAAACCATTTACCATTCTCCCCAGAGAAATTTTGGAATGAAAGATTAATTAGTCATATTATTGTGAAAGTTACATCCAGAAAAACTCTCTTGGTTTACATCTTTTGTTCCAGAAATTAATTTAAATGTCTTGAAAAGATTGTTCAGAATTTATATGGTGCCTTTCCTCATTAAAATCCACAGATATAAATCTTGCAGTATTTAGAAATATAAAGATTTTAGCAGGAAAAATTAGAGGCTTGTCCCTTTTGAATGTCAGGGACCAGATTATGGTCTCAATTGTATGTATCTCATTCTCACTGAAATGAATAGAGACCCCTTGTATACACTGTCCTCTTAATCAGAACCAATTGTTTTTGTTTGTAACATTCAGTCTGTATGAATGAGAAAATAGAGGAAACCAGGCATCACAGGATAATATCATACTTTGGATCTCAAAATCTTCAACATATTAGGTCTGATTTCACTCATATGTGGTTTTATGCAGAGTTAACAGGGTTTTTATTAGACCTTCCAAGTTTTTACAATGAGAAGAACCTCCTTAATCTTGCATCAACCACCACTGCTTTTGTTTCATGGAATTAGTATCATTTTTAACTACTATTCCCCCATAAGATATTTTACTCAGCCAACTTGAGTGAATGAGCTTCTGTGCCTTTAAAAGTACATATGCAAAGAATAGGTCCATATGCACATTAAGTCCATCACCTTGATGTGTGGGATTGAGTATAGTTTGTTTCATCTGTGGCATCTTTGAAACCTCCCCCCAGAGCATCTGCAACCTGTATTGTAGATTTTTTATTTAAAAAGCCCATGAGCTATTTGCAGTATGGGGTTTCTTATTTTGGTCATGGGGTTGTTGATTTTTTTGTTTGTTTATTTTCTTTACAAACTGACAACTGTTCCTATTTTACACACTGTGCAATATGTATGTCTGTTAGAATGACCTAGTTCTTGAAGAATAATGCCAGATGTCTCGTGCTTGAAAATACCTACACTAATGCTACAACCACCAGTATCACTGTTTGTTTATGTAGTAATCAGCTGTCATGCTGTCTTTTTATATCAGTATTTGTATTTCTTTGTATTGAGGTCTAGAAGAGATAGGAGTAAGTCACAGTTTATCTGGGCTACAGGCATCCTTGTAGAAAGCATTAGATAAAACTTGATTTCAAAGTACTATAGCACTTAGTTTTCCANTGTATACACTGTCCTCTTAATCAGAACCAATTGTTTTTGTTTGTAACATTCAGTCTGTATGAATGAGAAAATAGAGGAAACCAGGCATCACAGGATAATATCATACTTTGGATCTCAAAATCTTCAACATATTAGGTCTGATTTCACTCATATGTGGTTTTATGCAGAGTTAACAGGGTTTTTATTAGACCTTCCAAGTTTTTACAATGAGAAGAACCTCCTTAATCTTGCATCAACCACCACTGCTTTTGTTTCATGGAATTAGTATCATTTTTAACTACTATTCCCCCATAAGATATTTTACTCAGCCAACTTGAGTGAATGAGCTTCTGTGCCTTTAAAAGTACATATGCAAAGAATAGGTCCATATGCACATTAAGTCCATCACCTTGATGTGTGGGATTGAGTATAGTTTGTTTCATCTGTGGCATCTTTGAAACCTCCCCCCAGAGCATCTGCAACCTGTATTGTAGATTTTTTATTTAAAAAGCCCATGAGCTATTTGCAGTATGGGGTTTCTTATTTTGGTCATGGGGTTGTTGATTTTTTTGTTTGTTTATTTTCTTTACAAACTGACAACTGTTCCTATTTTACACACTGTGCAATATGTATGTCTGTTAGAATGACCTAGTTCTTGAAGAATAATGCCAGATGTCTCGTGCTTGAAAATACCTACACTAATGCTACAACCACCAGTATCACTGTTTGTTTATGTAGTAATCAGCTGTCATGCTGTCTTTTTATATCAGTATTTGTATTTCTTTGTATTGAGGTCTAGAAGAGATAGGAGTAAGTCACAGTTTATCTGGGCTACAGGCATCCTTGTAGAAAGCATTAGATAAAACTTGATTTCAAAGTACTATAGCACTTAGTTTTCCACTTTGCCTGCAAAAGAGGTCAGATACACTTTTAAGATGCTCATGAACACTGAAGGACAATGCTTCAAAATTGAGATCTGGAACATTATTTTTTTCATAGAGCCACAGGTGAGATTTCCAGGTTGTTGGTCTTTTCCCTTTCTACTTTTCTTCAGCAGGCACAACTTAGATAATTGTGCATCCCGCTATGGAGAATCAGCAGTTACTCGGATCCACTTGTCAGACAGAGTCGTTCTTCATTGACTGATCCGACTGATCTACCTCTACTGACTCCTAAGCTGTAAACTGAACATTTCAACAGGAAGATTATTCTGGCAATTGGAAGGAGTCCACAAACAGCTTTAATGAGATATCAAACATCATGGTTGGAGGGATACAGCAAGGGATTGCAAATACAGCAGCAAAAATGGCTTTTTTTTAATTTTTCTAAGGAAAAGAAATTAAAATTAAACTTCTTTACCAAATTTCCTTTCCCAAATATATTCCAGAAAAAAATCTCAAGAATTACCTGAGTTTCAAGCACTTCTTGTGGTGGCATGAAAACTCAGGGCCTATTGGTAACAGAAATGATCCACTACTCTTAAAAAAAAATAAAAATAGAAGTGCCTCACACAGATAAAGGAGTATCTGTCATATCTCTTTGCCATTTAATCTGCACTCAAATAAAAGCTCATGTCGGTAAATCCTGTTCACATTTAGGAAAACTCTTGTTTTGCTGCCATGCAAGATATTATAATTGTTTTCCAATCATTCATATATAGCAAACTACATTTATACTTGTGTTTTATGTGTATCAGATTACATCACTTACCGTGTTCAGGGAAACGGTGGCATGAAAAAGAGAGGAGTGAAAAAATGTAACCTACATCGAGAAAGCTGGTCTTCAGATTCAAATAGGGAAGAAAAGAGTTACACAAGGACTGACTCTTCTAATCTACACTGGAGTAACTGTGTGGCTTTCTAGGGATCTTTTCCAAGGTTCATACAACAGCTGGCTCTAGCCATTATAATTATTCACTTCATTCCTTCCTTCTTATTAAACTTCACTCTTACCTCTTTCCTTTCCATCTTTTTCCTATCTTTTTTCCATGTCTTACCCTCTCCCTCATTTCTTTTCTTCCTTTTGCTATTTCATAAAGCAACATATTAAACTAGTAAATCATGGAGGAGACAATAAGCGCACCCGTTCCGTGCAGGTACAAAATACAAGACAGCTGGTTAGCCATCTCCTTAGGGCTAACTGCTCTAAAAATCACTTCTTCTATTCCTTTTTTTTTTTTTCCTTTTTTTTTTTCCCCTCCCCTCTCACAGCACATATCCAGATACAGAATCTCTGAGCTAATTATCAGGGCTGGGATTCTCAACTTAATCATCACTACCAATTCTCTGGAGTATAGAGGCATCTAAGAGCTAACCCCTGCCATGCTGAATCACAACCACACAGATGAAGAGCCGAAACCCACTGAGATTTTCAAATAAGGAGTCCTGTACACATATATAATATAATCCTCTACTTTACAATTGAAGTGTAAACTAGGAGATGCTAGCTGATGAAGTGCAATTAAAAGTTAAAGGATGAATGTTATAGATTATTAGTTTAACAGGACTTCAGGGAAGAGAGAGTCCATCTGTCTGATTTGTCTAAAAGTAATTCTGCAGTGGGCTATCTGTATGAATTAACTCCTGCTACGTTCTACATGAATGAAAAAGAAAAAGGTGGTAAGATAAATAATCAGTTGACTAAGTAGCTGTAACTGTGCACAAAGCATTCAGCTTCTGGTTAAATTAAGGGCAGAGTAAGGTAGATTGCAGAATTATTTCTCTCATTAAATTTCATTTCAGCAGGGAATAGTGTCACTGCTACTTCAGCTACCTTGTATGATTTCAACCCGATATTCAGCTCCACTACTTCTGTGTGTGCTACTGCCTGTACTTGCAGGTACACAGAAAGGAGTGCCATAGAGTGGTGCCAATAAATGACAGGATTAATTGTTTTGTAATTATTCCATGAAATCATTTATTTTGCATACATAAACACAGATGCTTTTATTCTCCACTGGTGTAAATCAGAACTGTTCCACTGACACTAGTGGAGGTGTCCTAATTTACACCAGCTTCAAATTTGGCCTGGTTTTTTAAGGACCTGAGCTATTTGTCAAATACAGCATAGGCACTGCTGAATTGTGAAGTTCCCTCTCAGGGCATTTCAGCAGTAAATTACATTTTATAAAGAAACTTCAGCTGTCTGGATGTAAAATCTTCCTGGAGTAACTGCAGTAAATTAGTTGGTCTGTCAGATGAATACTATTTGCTACACCACTTGCAGATGTTCAGTCTTGTGAAATCTCCTTGATACAACCACCTATAACAAACACATATTTATCAAACTTATAACTGTCCAGCCCTTAACTAGCACTACTCAGGTGGAAGACACTCCTTTTCAAGAAATCTAAATTATATCAATATTTTTTCTTAATGATTAGGTCATCCACAGCCGCAGCAGCTTACAATATTATTGTCCATAATGCAAAGTTCAGTGTGTTGTTTAAGGCTGTAGTTTCAGCAGTAATGAAAATGTCAAAATTTATGCTTCATTATGTATCTTTTTCTAGCATACATGATGATGTAAGTAATTGAGAATATGTCCTCAGTAGACATAAGAAATTGAAAAACAATCATTTAAAATTCTTCCAAAACTTTCTTTTTTTTTTTTTTTTAATTTCACTATAGTTACAGTAATTTCAGAATGTGCAAGTACCTTACATACTGATTGATTTCTGATTTTGGCAGCACTGCAGTAATACACTTTTTTCATAAAATTATAATGGAAAATGTGAAGCTTCTGGCAAGATACTACAGTGAAATTTAGTGAGATTTCAAACTGAGTGAAGCAGCCATACATACATTGACAGGGTCGTGTTCATCTACCTAAACAGAAGATGATGAAATGAATGAAAGTTTAAGGGACCTGAAAGGACAAAAAAAATAAAGCTCTGAATGAGATTCTTCATACCACCACAATTATCCTTATTCTTACTTTGTCTCCCTTTATCTGCCCAAAAATTAATAAAAGCAGCATTTCTTTATCACCCTGGACTTTTGAAAGATTTCCTAGAATTAGGTTGAGAATGTTAAGAATCCTAACTGCAAAAAGTATATAACAGCTCTGTAACCCCAGAGACAGCTGTTCCTCTGCATGTCTTCAGGACATTTACCTCTAATTTTCATTATAGTGCAACAAAATTGTCCTCAACTGTTGCTAGATGAAATTGTTCTACCAGTCAGAGTTCTGCAGTAGTCAAATTAAACTATAGGAACACTTGTTTAAATAGCTTTTAAAATGTTTTCAAAAAAACCAACAACAAACCACTCAGGTTTATTCCATATTCTACCTTGCTTATTTCAGTAATCATTGCAGTGTGAGATACTCAAGAGTTGGAAGAAAAATCTTGGGTAGATTATAGTAATTTTTCTTAAATATTTCTAGTTCTCTGTAGCAGCATGGTCCTCCATTATAAGCAGAGATTTATTTGATTTCATTCCTTGTGTTGATAAAGGAACTGATCCCACTTTCCTTAAAGAGGGCAGGGTGAAGTAGTTTCAGCATTATTTCCACCCACTTTTCCTTCCTGGGCACATACTAACAGTCTAAAGGTTCCTCCCAGTTTCTCTCTGAACTAGAGATAATCTGACTGATAACATTTTCTTCACTGCATGGTGTTGTATCACAGTTGAAGAACAACCAGAGAGTACCTTTAAAGGATGGTCTCCCATTGATTATTCTGGGCTGACCTCAGGCAATCTGAAATAATGGGATCCAACTTCCTTAATGAAATAGATCATATTTCAAAATATTTACATATATTAAAATGAAGTCAAACATCCCAGGAGGTACTCAAGAGCTCACTGTCAGCTGCTTCTGAATTCTGCCTTCTGAAATTGTTCCTACCTCTAAAATAATAGGGCCAGGACTGAATACATTCGAAATAATGTCTTAATCCCTTTAAAATCATCTGATCACTAATCATCCCTAGTGGACAATGCTGAACCTGGATGACTTATCTGATTCCTCATTTGTATGTCCAAGTGTGCTAAGCTTAACAAGAGAGATTTCCTGGTAAGGCTGTTACTACTACCTGCACGTTTAGTGTAGAACATAGGCTGTCCTTGCCCTCATTACTTTATGCAAATAGTATTGATTTCAGAGAACAGATTGCTGATGGAAAGGTTTTCCTAGGGGATTCACATGAGATTGGAAACAGTCTCATCCACTTAAACATAGCTTCCAATTATATTATGATTTTAAGTTTATATATTTAATAGATTTTCTAAACAATATATGATGAAAACTCATAATTTGAGAGCAGATATCCATTATATGAAAATGTACATTCTGAACATGAGCTGGCAAAGTGACTTCACCACTAAGTACCCTGATTTGTATTAGGAGGAGTGCTGCCAGCAGGCTGAGTGGGATGATCCTTCTCTAGTGTTCATCACTGGTGAGGTCATACTTGGAGCCCTGGGTTCACTTCTGAACTTTCCTCTAAAAGAGAAACCTGAACATACTGGAGTTAGGTCTAGCAAAGGGTCACAAAGACAGCTGATGGACTGGGGCATCTTTCCTGTGAGGCAAGGCTAGGAGACCTGGGTCTGCTCAGCCTGGAGAAGAGGATGCTCATGGGGATGTCATCACTGTCTATAAACACCAAAAGGATGGTGATCAGAGGACAGTCAGGCTCTACCCAGTGCCAATACAAGAAGGAAAGGGAACAAAGCAGACCACAGACCATCAGGCAGCACTTCAGTGCTGTGCAGGTAATGGAGCATTGGCACAGAGTCCCACTGACTAAGGGGTCTCCTCCTTGAGGATCTTCAAAATCCACCGAGACAGATCCAGGCACCTTGGTCTGAGTGTTCAATTGGAGTAGGTATTAGAGCAGATGGACTCAGGGGTCATGCCAACCTCAGCCATTCTGTGATTCTATGGAAATGAACTGCATCTATGGTGTCTGTTCTGCTCGTGAAGAAGTGAAATTTCTTCTGACAGGTTCTCGGTGATACCAGGCAAAGTAGTCACACAAAGTTTAACTCACCCAACTGATAAAGGGGGTCTCTGGCCATGCAGCACTCCTTCTCAGGAAGCAGCAGAGGTCCAAGAGATGCTCTCCCATCAGTGGCTGGCCCTTATATGAGCCCAGCGTGGTTCCAACCCTTCTGGTCACATGGACAACACAGATACCAACACTTTCCCAGTGAAGGGTTGTGGCTGGCCCAGAGATCATCAGGTGCTCAGTCACTAGTTCAAGCCATGACCTAACAGTTTCCCTACATTCCCTCCCTCCATAGCATGAACAGGGATTGGGCACATTTGGAGATGAGCCATACATTTCATTTACAACATATGCAATCAGCAACACCCATACAGAATATAGAAAAGTCCATAAATTAATTTACTTGTGTATGCAGACTTCATAGTTGTTGTAGGATCATAGAAGTCACTGGATTTATTCAGTAGACCTTTTCACAGTGTCCAGGTGTTTTTTCTCCCTCAATAAAGTCCACCACTGGGTGCTATTGGAGAACAAAACTTGACAATGGCCCATCAGGCAACAGAAGGAGGATTCTGACCTGCCAAAGCAACACAACCAATATTCCATTTGCAATGAAAATTGGTGTTTGTATTATAATTTCTGGGATCCATATACTAATTACTTGCAGATTTACCAGTCCCTCCTCTCCTAACAACCTTCCCCATGGTGCAAGTATGTTGCACTGCTTTGGTCTTACCTTCACCTCCCAGGACCACTTTAATTTATGAATCCCCAGCACAAGTTTCTCTGAGGCAAGGAGCAGATCATTGTCTCAACCTGGATTTTCAGGTGTACAAAACTTCGCTTAATTTAGATCCTATGCAGGGAGGCCAAAGTTGTTCATAGTATATACAGGGCACTAGGTAAAAAGTCTCCAGGTCTTTCATTTAAATCTCTCAACATTTCCTGCAGTTGTTTTGTCCACCTGTACGGACTTGGAGTCAGTCTTCTGAGCAGCTTTTATAGTGCCCTTATAATCTATATCAGGCCCACACCTGTCCAATTGCAGGGCAGCTGGAATTGTCATTCAGTATTTTTCTCAAACCTCTTCTGTACCACTTCACTAATAAAGAGTTCCTTGGTCATTCAATGACCTGAGAAGTGCTATATGTTCCCATCAGCTTAGTGGGTACCTTGATGGCATAGTGTTGATTTGCTCAAGGCATTGGGTAGGGCTGCAGTAATCTACTCACTGTATCAGCACAGGTCAGAGTATACCTTGCCCCTCCAATTGAGGGAACTTATACCGTCAACCTGCCACTTCTGTAAGTGGTTGCCCCCTCTGGCAACATGTCATCTCTGGAAGCAGCCTTGGTCACATTCTGGCACAATCTTCATAGTTGTGACATGGCTGGCAGATGTCCATGCTTTTATTACTATCCACCCACAGCATCTTTTGTCTAGCATATTGCAAATTTTTATGCAAGCAATGACCAATGTTCCATGACGGTGATAGCTGGACGATCTGACCCAAGTCGTGTGTCAGCTTCATCATTTCCAGGTAACAGCATGGACTGATTCCCAGATAGATTGTAGGCATGTCTCAGATGTTGTGTCCCATGCCTATCCATGTTCCATGTATCAATCCATAATTCTCAGTCCCAGATTGATCAGACACGTATAGCTCAGTCCTGAGAGACCCACTGTGCAATCTTAAGTGTGAGCCCTCAGAAGATGTGCAGATGTTCACCACACTATCACCTGGCTCTTGGGCTATAACCATACACATTGCTCATAATTCACCCCACTAGCTACTTTGCCCATCCCTTCTTCAAATCAGATTGTCTTGGTTGAGGGATAGTATGCAACTACACACTGCCTACTTATATATTTCCTCTTCCAGACCCATCTTCGCATTAGGAATCCTCTGGAAGTAGATATACTTTCTCTTGCAAACAGCTGTTCTCTAGTAGAACGACAGAAACCTTTTAAAGTGCATCACTGTAGCATGTCACTGGAACAAGTATTTTCTGCAGTTCCTCCTTCAGTGGCAAAGAGTACAAACAGCTGTGTTACCCAAGATAGGTGACCCAACATGTTTCTGTTTGCACTTGGACCACTCCTGTCTTAGGAATACAGGCCAGATCCTTAACCCACTCCTGAATAAGCAACTTTATTTTTACTATTAGCTCCACTGCTGTCTGTGTTACTGGTTTTACAGTCTGTCGGGCAGAGTAGGTAGCCAATAACTGCTTCTCAAACATACTACATCTCTCTTCTGCTCCATGCCATACCCGAGACCAAAAAAATCAGAACCCTGGCACCATCACAGTCCCCAGTTCAACCCTTTCCAACTCACATGTAAGTTCAGTTCTGTGGGGATAGTGGGATCAACTACACTGAATGCCTATGCTTGTTTAATGGCTAATTTAGCCTGTTGAAAAGCGTCCTGTTTCTCTTAAATCCAATTCCACAACAGGCCTTTCGTTATTAACCAATACAAAGGTCCTATGATGCATGAGGTGGGTGGTTCTCAAATATCCCAGTATGCACAGAAATACTGGTAGTTGTTTCACTGTGGTTGGTACTGTGAGTGCATGAGTTTCATCCATAATAGCATTAGGTTTTCATCTTATCCGCCCAAACAAATAAATCCCAAGAATTTTACTAACTTTCAATAGGTTGATAACCCATCCTTTCTCCTGCAGGTAAGCCAACAATGAGCCCAACACTTTCTCCAGCACTTCCAAAGAAGAACTTAACATTAAATCATCAATATAATGATTTAGTTTTACATCATTAGGTTTATCCCATTTCACTAAATCGTGTACACTAAATTGTGGCAGGAGGCTGAAGAAAACACATACTCTTGTGGTTGGACCAGAAAGGTCCACTGCCTACCCTCCTATGTAAAGGCAAATTGTTCCTGTGATTTCTCAGTAACTGGGATGCTAAGGAATGCATTTGACATATCCAGTACAGAACGGTAGGTCTCCAGCTTCCTACTCAGTGTGTCCAGAAGGGTAGCAACTCTGGGTACTGTGGCATGAATTGATTGGGTTACTTTATTTAAATAACTCTCTGTAATCTATAGTAATGCACCATGTTCCATCCTGCCATATAGGAGAGTTGTGCAACCAACACATAGCCTATAACTCCTATTTTCTCTAATTCCCGTGTAGTTTTCATAAATTCTTCTATAAATGAAACATCCCTGTGGGAGTCAATATTGCTTCATATTACTGATCCAGTGCAGCTGAGGTAACCAAATGGGCTCATGCCTTGCTTATCCCTGCAAAAATCAACTACACCCCGGGACACTAATACTTCTAATCCATATCCTGAACTCTCCAATATTAGTTTGGACGGTCAGTCCCCATAGTATATCTATTTCCAATACATATTCCTGAACTGGGGCTACAGAAACTTTATACTCAGGGAAGCATACACCCAGTACCTAACTTCAACTAAGTTCAGATTACTGGAATCATTTTCCTTTCAAACCCTTCCATAATAGTACACGTGCCCAGAAATTGTGATGGACTGCCATTATTTGCAGATGTTTTCCAGAACCTATTAGAACCATGGCCTGTTGCACTTTCTTTCAGAACAAATAGATTTTCCATCCAACATGCATCCTTTAGTTTCCCAAGGAGACCAAAACCCTAGGAGTACCTTGGCCTTCATTTAATGACGTTAATGTATCTAGACACACATTTTGTTACAAGTAAGCCCCAGGAACAGCCAAACAGGCATCTGGGGCAGCTGCCTGCACATTGCAGGTTTCAAGACATCTTCTAAATTCCATGGCTAGGAGGGAACACACTCTATTCTTCTTGCACTTTCCCTTCTTATTGGAGTGAGCGGAAAACATCAATCAACATTAAACTGCTTCCATACACTTAGTAATACATGATTCGGTTGTCTATCTCACTTTCTGGGTTGGACTTCTTCTTTTATTAGAACATGCCACATTTGCTGGTGAGATATTCTCACTAGCCCTGATTATGGAGGCCTTTGACACGGTTTACGAGGTCAGGTCTCTAGTCTCTACAGGACACAGATTTCACTTGAATCTTCAGTGTTTAGTTTCCTCTAGGTCAGCTACTGTCTGTGCTGCTCTTTGGACACTTGCATCTCCAGCTAGCAGAGGATTCAAAATAGCTACTAGGGTGCCATATAGATGAGAGGGGGCTTGCTGGAGGGCTAGATCTCTCAATCCAGCAGTAAATTTAACTAGGTCAGGACTTCCAATGTTCTCCTCATAAATGGCCCTTTTCGTTCCTAATTCCCCTATATACGTTTCTAAGCGTTCCATATTATCCCCACATTCCACTATGAAAGGACTTATCACTTTCATTAGACCATGTATGCTTACACGTGGTGTCAAGCCATTGTAACAGCAAATGGTTCTCACCACTGTGTGTAACAGTTAAATGTAATCTTTGTCACATGGTTGGGTGGGACATGATGGAAGCTAGCTTCAACACCTCAGGCCTGTTAACCATAATACCTTCAGCCTTCATGTCCCATAGTCTTGACAACTATGCAGGGACACTGTTTCCCAATTTTTCTTTAAACCTGGGAACTAAGTCCATTAAGTCCGTTGCCATTTATGAATGAGCTGTAGTATGTATCATTGTTTCAGTACGTGACAAACCTGCTGATCTTCCCTGAAAATTCTTAGTTATTTGAGTTGCTATTGATCACATTTCTAGATGCTTACATTGTACTGGAGCCTCTAGTTGGGTCTTTCTTCCAGTCCATCTCAAGGTGAGGTTATATTAATAGTTTCCATTTCAAAATGAAATGTATTTTCTAGTTCATTCCTTGTTTTTGATCCATTTATATCCCAAGGATCCTGCTGGGTTTCAATCATCTTTCAAGACTATGAGTCTTATTTTCTTCGTCAGTAGATCTTTAACTGTTATTTGGGCGTATTTTCTCACTGACAAGGTAAGATATGTTGTAAGTATTTTACTCAACAAGTAGTATCTCAATTTTCTCCCTTAACTCTTCTTCAGGAGGTTTGGTGACATTCAGTACTACTAGTAGTGGGCATACCACATTTGGTGAGGCAGCCTGTCTTTCCTTAGTAGTCAAAATATAATTTTCCTAGTTTTCAAGAAATTCAACCATACAACTTGGCAACTTCAGGATGCCCCCATAACTCCTAAATGGTTCCTAAATTTCTATTACCTCCACTACACAATGCCACAGAGAAGCTAGAAACCCCAGGATGTGCCCAGGTAATCCATTTTCAAGGCAGTTAGATCTTTCCCACCTTATCCATTGAGGAATATTCTTTCAGAATACCATTTTTGTCTTTGAGTTGCAGATGCTTTCATTGGTATCCTGCCAACAACACCAAATGTTCTGCTCACGAAGAAGCAAAATTTCTTCTGACAGGTTCTCAATGATAGCAGGCAAAGTAGTCACGAGTAAGCCAATAACATTATACAGAAAGAAAAGTTGAACTCACCCAACCAGGGAAGGGGAACTCAGGCTGTGTTCTGTGAAGGAGTGCTTCATAGCCAAAGTCCAAGAGATGATCTTCTTTCCACGGTCAGCCCTTACATCAGCCCGGGCTGATTCCACCCTCAGTCCACCCCTTGTGGTCATATGGGGAACACAGGTGCAAATAGTTTTGCTGTGATCCTTGGACCAGCCACACCCTTTCACCAGGTACTCAATCAACAATTCAAGATGTGACCTAATAATTCCCCTACAGTGTCCATGTTATAAGAATGAACAAGAATTAATACATGCCAAGGCACATTCCCTTCAAGGGAAATAGTACAGATGTAGTTGGGGGACAATGTATCTCTACTCTTTTTGCATATTTGTAATGCAGCCTTTTAAATGCAGAAGAGAATTATTCTGCTTTCCTATATTTTCCACAGTGGTAGCAGCTAGTCCTTTCCCAGAAAATTGTGCCTAATGATGTTTTGTATCCTTTCACTACAAATTTCCTCAAAAGTTTTTCACAAAACTCCATAGGAATAAGCATGTTTTTTGTTCAACTGCAGCGTGTATTATTGTTTTTTCACTATAGTCTGTTCTATTCTCATTTCAAAGAAATTTAAACTCAGTAACAACGCATGTCTAGTTCTGAAGTACTTTCTTTTTTCCCACTCCTTTTCCCTTAGGCAAGCTTATAATGCATATCATGTAAATCCCATAACAAGCACAAGTAATATGTTTGGTAGCTTACTTTAAGCTTTGGTAAGCAGCTCTGTCCTTTTCCAACTACTGAAGTCACTGTCAGCTCTCAAAACTGCAAATGGAAATGTACCGGAGGCTTTGGCACAGAAAGGAATATGGCATTAGGGAACATTGTTAGCAGGCACATTGAGTCTTAAACTGTCAGCAAATTTGGGAAACATGGAGCAAGGGGCAGCAAACACCAAGAGCTGGAGCCAGGTGAGCAGAGTAAGAAGGGGGCAGGTGAGGACTCTGTACTCAGTTTAGAGAATCAGTTGAACTTCTGAATTTTCACCTGAAACGTGTTTCTGTTAATATCACTGGCACCATTTTTCATCTCCCTTGTCTAGTTATAAAACATCGTGTTGTTCTTGTAGACATAATTATCTAATTGTTATTTGAATTCTCCTAAACCTTTTCACTGTTCGTTTAGCAAGTTACCAGCGACGCAAATGACATCAAGAAAATTACTCTGATAGGAGTTGCCTGTATACTATGATGTATCATAAATATAGATGAATGCAAAGTAAGATGCTAGGCATAAAATGCAAATGAGCTAGGAATGAGATTCAGTTGTTCACCAGAGATTCAGATCTTGATGGAGAAGCCTCTGAAGGGCTACCAAGCAAAAAACAGGCTTATGTTTCTACTCCCCAGCTGCAGCTGAGTAGGGACAGCAACCTGTCATAGAGCACTAATTGAACAGGATGCTGCTAGAAGGAAATATGTGTCAGTGCCAGTCCCCCAGAGGAAAGCCATAAGGCAGATTCATGGAGGAGCAACACACAAAGAACAGCTTGGACCAAAAATGCAGCCTTGAATGCAAAAGAATTGGGAGAGCAAGCAGTCACAGGAGAGCTATCCGGTAGCTGAGAGAAGTAAAAAAGGTTAAAAAGCCCCAAAGATTTAAATGGCCTTAGTAAGAGAAGCAGCAGAAAGATCACTGAAGGGGATAAACAGCTGTCATGGGAAGCAGTAACTCAGTTCAATACAACTTTATTTCACTTTGCATCCTCTATACAAACTCTCTTACATGCCATTTCACTGGCTTAAATACTCCATGTCAGCAAACTCCAGCAAGAGGTAAAGAGAAAGCACGTGCTGCTTTCCAGTGAGGCTGTTTCTTCAGCAGGCAGGTGTGAAGTGAGGTGATGGCCACAGACATTCCTTAACACTGAAAACCTAGTTTGGGGCAGCACCAGCGGGTACACCAGAGGCCAGCCACCACCAAGCAGCCTGGCAAAGAAAACCTAAAGGTTTGTCTGCCACTTCAGGAAGAGATGAGCATGACTGCCTGCAGGCCTCAGGTTTCAGATGCTCTGGCAGGTCAGAGTGCTAATGGACCTCCTTACCACGCTCATGATGGGCAGCAGAACAGCTCCTAAGAGTCACATTAAGGGCTGTTGCCTTTCCAGAACTTCATACAAATCTGGAGGAGCCATGTGTCCACACTTTTGCAACAAAAATTCCTCTTCTGTTATGTTTTAAATTGCTGCAATCATCTCATTTTTTCCAGATTAGAACCAGAGCTCAAAACTCCAAGGTCTCTCTAAAGACCTAAAACAGCCTGAAACACCTGAAAAGAACCTAAATTTCAAAATCTTTCCCAGTTGACTAGCAAATTGTATAGCTGAAAAATAGTCAGCAGCTTAGTGATAGATGTAGTACACAGTGGGTCAAAAGTTCTTTAGTTGATCAAGTCTGAAATCACTCATTTCTAGCAAACAACAGCATTTCACAAATGAAGATATGAAATCTTTATACCTTCTCATGCCTTCATCTCTGGGCAGACTGGACACTCAGCTGTGTTTAAAACCTATGAGGCATTGCTCATGGAGCTGCAGGCAAGTGTTGAGAACTGCAGCATCTTAGAAGACAACAAGGACAGTTGAGGTGTCAGTTTACTGTTACAGGATGGAAAATAGTCTGTAATCAACTTTGTTATTTGTGAATTAGCTTTAAGCAATTAGCGCATAGAATCTCATCTGGATCATCATTTTAAAAAATCCTTCTCTTTCCATTTGTCTGGTGCATCAGGCACATTGCTGATGGTCAGACCTGTCATTCAGTTATAAAAAAAGTACACGATGGGATTTTTTTACCGATAGTCTGGAATCTCCTTATTATCTGTGGAGATCATGTTCTTAAGAAGCTTTTTACCCCCGTTCACTGAAACATCACCTGTAAGAATCTTCTATACCCTCCAAAGCATGTGAGCTTTCCAGAGACACCTGAAGGGATAGGCACCAGCCCAAAGAGAGTCTGATAAAACTATACCTCTCAACACAGTCCCAAATATACACAAATGTGTGTTCAATTTTTCCACTGGCCCCTTCCAGATCCTGGCTTATATCACACTGAAAGTAGGAGCACAGAATAAATTAAGTAGATGTGAGGAAAAGGAGCCTGAAATGATAATAACAGAGAAAGAGAAGTTTGGAAAAGTGATAAGTGTTGCAGGAAGTAAAGGAACCCAGAGCCTTGAAAAGAGGCAGATGAGGTGTGGGGAGCAGGAGCCGATATGTAAAGGGAAAACAGGTAATATGGGTAGCATGATGCTTTGAAAACTTCTTCAGCTGGAAAAAAAATCCTAAAAATCTGAATCTGAAGCAAAGTGTTTGTATTATTGTTTAGATAAACAGTATCATGGTTTCTGCTAAGTTTAACATTCCTCAAAAAGATTTCCTGTGTAATTCAGATAACTATTATTACTCAATATTCCTTCATTAAAAAACCTTGTCCCAGAGAGGTCCTAGGAGCAGTCCTACAACATCTTTTAATAAGTGAAAGAGTTTACATATTTTTTATATTGTTTTCTGTTCCCTAAAGTCTCTCATATCAGAACTTGGATAAGTTTCTGGAATTGCCTCTATTGCAAGAGTGTAGAGGAGAGGCCCAGAGAGATCATTTGTGTTTCAGTTACATGGAAAACTATTTCACTGCTGAATCCTTTTCCTTTTTGAGGACTGCCTTGCTAAAACCCCTATCTATATCCTGCAGAAGAAAAAAAAAATCAGCCATGAGTCTATTTAAAAGAGGACAGACACAAAGGAAAACTTGGGAAATATGGAAATATGTTTTTCAAAGTCCTTGCCTTTTCTGAGCTAGCAGCTATTTGAATATGGCTGTTGTGCAAGAATCCACTGATGTGATTTAAAAATAGAAAGACTCTAGGAAAATACCAGTGGTTTTCATTATTTCTCCATTGGGAATTTCTGGCTTCATTAGTAGATTCAGACTTTGTTGTTAGCAGCCAAATGCTGAATACTAAACAAAGCATTTCCTCCTAAATTAAATGAAGCTTTTGAATTATGTAGTTATAATACTCACACCTCTACAGAGGAGAAAGGGTTAACAAGCATGAAATATTACCTCTCTGTTCAAGAGGAGGGATTTAATTTCAGAAGGCAAGATCTTACAGCATATACTGAGTCAGACATGCTTTTACTGATTCAGCCATAGCATTCACATGGAAAGCTTTACATCATGGCCTTGGCAGACTCCCAGGCTTTCCCAATGCAGGCTGCTATTTTTCCTTTAGCTTACCAAAAATAGCAGTGCATAGATTTAGTGTACTTGGTTTGCTGGTGTTTACAGGCGTTTGAGTGTTGTCAGTATTGCTCTGGGCAGGCAGAGAATATTGCAGGTCGGCAAGGAGGGAGAGAAACACCAGTTTTCTTGGCAGACAGAACAACATGGCCTGTAGACCAGGAGACCTCTTTGCATCCAATCTGAGCCTTGTTATGCTGACACCATCTTCTGCAGTTGCATTCCCAGCTCGGGGTCAGCCTTCTTGTCCATCTGGGGTAGCTGTAAGGGGGTTTATTCCCTCATAATTCTAACTGAACAGTGATGACCAGGGCAAAAAGTACAGCAGTGATTTCCTAGAAGCACTGCTGTAGAGCAAGATGTGCCCAAGTCCTTCCTTCAAAATGTTGAGCAAAGTAAAATTCAGTTGCTCCAGGAGAGAATGAGTATCATCCTTACATGGAACTGCTGACCTCTTTCTAGGCCTTTTCCCATCAGCTGGGAGAATCTAGATGCAGCTGTTATGACAGCTATCACACATAGCAGCTCCTGGGCAGACAGGGATGCAGTCTGGTTTGTGTTCTGATATTTGAAATGATTGACAAACCCTGGTGCAGAGGATCCTTGGGTCTCTATCACAGAAAACTGTGAAGGATAGCTATTCAGATGCCTAAACCAGGACAGTCTCAATTTTCATCTGCACATATGGACATTCAGAGTGTTTCTTGTCCACGAGGCATAGCAAAAAACAGTACCAGCAGACCTCTTTAGGCAACTTATCTAAAAGGCAGTGCTTCTGTCAGCATCTAGGCTTGTGATGTTGACAGCAGTTTTAAAGGAAACACAAAGTTTTTCACTGACTGTAGAAGGAAGCTGGTAATAGAAGTGAGCTCTCAGAAAGGTTCTCCTGGGATAAGTTACCTAAAAGAAATCGCAATAAGGATTACAGCAATAACTTGGCACATATTTCTGCTAGAATTTTCTATCAATTAACTGTTACTTTCCTATCATGAATTCAGGAGGCTGACATGCTCTCCACTGAAGTCTAAGGTTGTTGCAGTTATCACCTCTAGTAGGAAGGTGAAAGATGATGATAACGTACCTTTCAGATGGAATTTTTCAAGTAGATTATCCAAAATCATCTCAAATTCTGGAAGACTGATGAAAATTATCACTGAATAGGACAGGTACAGAACGTCATAAGCTATCCTCTCTCCACTCCTTGTACTCCTTGTCCCACCAGACATCACCAACCAACACCTGTGGCACAAAGCCAGGCAGACAAGAAGACCATGACAGAAATGTCCTTGTGATGTGCCACCACACGTACTTGCTTCACCCCTTCTTTCCTTCCACCAGGCAAGCACATTATCAAGCTTTACTCTAAAACAGAGTTCCTACTTGGAGTCTGAATTCTGTTGTAACAAAATCAGTGGAAGTGCCTCAGCCAGTGCTCATCTTCAGCAGACAAAAATGCAGAGCAGGTCTGGGTCTGGGGAATGATTTGCTATTGAAGGTATTAAAAGTCTAGAGGGATGGTAAGTGCCGTATTTAGTGACTGGAGCTTTTATTGATTTTTAGTGCCCACCAGCAGCAAGGAGGAAGTTCACTGTTTGCTTCATTTCATCTTGAAGTCTTCTGTATTAATTTGCAAAAGGCCTCACTCTCCAAGTAGACATTAAGACTCGCATATTGCTCTGTGATACTGCTTGTATGCATACCCATCTAGTTGCATACTCCTAACAGGTTGTTCTCGTTTCACCACCTGACACTTTCCTTTGTTATTTTTCTTTCCTTTTTCGGTAAGAGCTAGAAAGGACAGGATATTTGGGAAATTTGATAAAAGACAATGGATTTCACCTACTTCAATATACAGGATGGAAGGCAGTGTATATGCACACATCTACTTGTATGCACATATATGTGCATGTATATTTTCTTTTCAGAATCCTTTTTAAATATGCCCTTAAATGCTTAAATGCTGACAATGCAAAACCATCAGCACTATGCAACTCCGGCAAATTGGAAAGTGTAGGTTGGGCAGCCCGCATCAACCCTAATAACCAAAAATAACTGCTTGGGTCTGAACCAAGTATTTTCTCATCAGTATGCAGCACCAGGGTGTAGGAGGAGGAAAATGAGGAGTGGGAAGATATAAAACAAACAGTGAAAAGGAAAAATGTCAACTGTGCTCTGGCCTTCCTCTCTGCTTCTCACAGCCCACCCCAAGCAATGCAGTTGTGATATGTGATGGGCTATGTACAGAGCCATAGTAGCACGCATACAGCTGAGCACATCTGGTGAACAGTTGTCTGAGCCTGTGCTGAAAGTCAGCCATTGGCATCTATGTTTCTCAGCTAGCATTCTGCCATTGTTGCGGCGTAGTTTATGACTTAACTTTTTCCTTTGTAATAGGTTCGGCCCCCTTGACAGAAATACTGCTGTCACTCTTTCATCTTTGCCTCCTCACTTGCTGCAGCCTTCATCCATCCATACAGTTAAATTAGGATGACTGCATCAGAGAGGGAGCAAAAGTCTCAGGATTTGATACAAGCACTTTATCTGAAGTCCTAACCACCTTCCCCTCCAAAGGTCACTCCCTTCAAAGCAAATCATATTTACTGAGGTGTGTGATGCCAGCTTGCAGGCCTGGCTTTGGCATCAAGGTAGAAAACTGTGTCTTCAGTTCTTCCAGCTACAACAGAAGAAGTATATTAACGCTATTACTTGAACAAGCTTTGGTCCCAAATCACATAGGAAAGTGTAAGAGAAAAGAGCTATTTTTTTCAGGTTAGAAACGCTCAACCAGTAGCACATCTGTCCTTTTCTTCTCTGTAGTTCATATTATCAGAAAAGCTGCTAGGGACAATTTACTCCTCTCAGTGTTTGACTTGATACAGTGGAGATGAAGGGGGAAGAAAATCCATTGCACCGACTGCCACTAGTTTGTGTTCCATTTTGATTATTTCTACTGTTCCATCCTGCAAAGAAACTGTGGTTCGAACAGGGTTGGAGCTTGGCAGGAGTAGCAGGAGGAAATTTTAGATAAAGAGAAGAAAATAGCTAGACAAGCAGAGGTGCTCAACGAGTACCACGAGAGGAAGTGTTAGAGAAGAGAATCGCCCTAAACATTAGGGGTTACTTCAAACAAAGAACAAATGCAGCCATGAAAATATAGCTGTGTGCACTGGAAGATATGATAGACTGGCGAAGTCAAATCGCTTCAGAAGCAAAATTAACTGTGATTACTTGATGCAAGACATCACTCAAACCAATCAAATTGTTATTTTGGGAAATTATAAATTTGTATCCAGAGTCAGTTTGTCACTCATTAAAATCTTTCAAGAATGATTAGGAAATGATCTTAATAAGTAAATGTTCTGCTTTTTATTCATTTAATAGATGAAAATTCAAGATGATCTCACGTGGGTTTTACATGACCCCTGACCACTTTAAGGATAATTATTTTTATCCTGAAGCTCAGTGCAAGGATTGGGACCAATTCATTTCCTCCTGGAGCAAACTTAGCTAAGTTTCAGGCCATTGTCTCCATGTGGGTGAGGACTATTGCCCAGGAATTATGTATCTCTAACTTATTTCTGCCAATACAGAACTTGCTTCCCAGAGCAAAGGAATGCTGCAGGCACTATGAAGTAACTGAAGCAAAAATGAAGAGGAAACCTAAAAAAAACAAGTGAAAGGGGTGTAATTTAGAGCACCCTTGCGATTAATGTCTATTATAAGGTGAATTATTTTAGCAGTTACATCTAGTAGATGGTTACTTAGGCCACTTCTACCAGCCTTTTTGGCTCACTTGAAAAGCTATTCTTGCTAAGGAAATCCCCTGCAGGAAAGACTTCACAGATCAGTTCAGTAGTTTTCATGTGTGCTGCATATCAGTAGACTCAAGCTGGGAACCTTATTTTATTTTAAGGAGCTTCTGTAAAATTCCTGTTGTTAAGATATGCAGAAGTAGGCAGAGTCATTATTAGAGTATCACTTCAACTAGACTTTGAATAGGGGATTTAAATGTGTATCATTTCTTTTGATTACACAAGGGTATATTTTGCCCACACGCATATGTCAGATTTCTAAGTGAAAAAAATCCTCCTTTTCCAAGAATTACTTTTGTGAAATGGTGGACTGGGTCTATCCATGAAGGAAATACGTATTGTCTTCTATCCTTAAAAAATAACAGGAAAACAGTACATAATATATAATAAAACAAATTAACCAGAATACAAGCTTAAGAAGAAACCGTTTTTAAAACAACATCAAATGCAAGTCACCGTAACATGAATGCAGCAGAGAATTCACTTTATCTTTAAATTTTACTTTTTCTCTTATGGAGCTACAGGCAATTGAAAAGCTGTTGAAATCTGTACTTCTTAAGCCTCCTTTTCAATAGAATAACTACAGGAAACCCGAGAGATTCAAGTGCCCAACAGGTTAAGAGCAGTTTTATTTAATACATTGTCCTGCTTTGCCGAAAGAGAATGGTGATCTCTTTAAGAGACCTTTTTGATTTGCCTTCAGCTCATCCCTGCTTCACAGTACAATTCTCTATTTCTTTCTCTCCATATCTAGAAAAAAAACTGCCAGTGTGACACATTTTCAGAAAGTGACAACATGGTTTAGAAACTGTCAGTACCTAATGAAGCATTTCAGCTCTATTTTATAAGCTGTGATTATCATGATCATTTTACTGATACATATATGGATTTGACATCTGCAGCCCTTTAGCCTTTTAAATAATCTGGTCAGCAAAGTTGCTAGTATGTAGGTCAAGTTAACCATTTCTTTCTAGGTTTTCTGGTGCTTTCTCAGTCTTATGTTTTGGTACATTTTGTTTCTTCCCTGTAGGGAACAAAGCAGAGAAGACTTGGAAGATGTTCAACAAACTCCATTATAAACTCTGAAACTTCTTATTGCTTACTATATTTGTTCAAGGCAATACATCTTATAAGTAACACTGACAGAAAGGCTCTGACCCAAGAATTAAGGCACAGACCAGAACTCTTACCCCTGCCACTGTTAGGTTACCAAAATGTTTATGCAATGTTAAGTTGTCTTGTATAGGCATTGAGAAGACAAAACTAATAATGTAGCTGTAGGAATGGGAAGAGGAACAGGCTGTAAAATCTACAAAAGAAAATGTAACCCTAGAGATTAAAAGCTGAACTAGCATGAGGAAAGAATGTACTTCAGATTTCTGAGGCTGGAAGCTTTTCTGAAAAGTTTTTTTCCATCTTTCACAACCATTCATTTTGCTACCATGCCTATATGGTGCATAAGAAATGTCCACACCCCACGTCTTTCTGTTTGCTTTTGCATGGCCATTGCTCCCCCATCATTAGCTCAACAAAAGGAGTTCAGTGGTCCTGGCAATGCTGGGTACAACCAAGCTGCTGCCAATCTAAAATGGAAATGGAGAAGGTGCAGGAGCTGTGCATGGGAAACCAAGGAATCATAGCCAGGCAAGACGCAAGAAACTCATTGAATGCAAAAGTACAAAGCAGTGGATACATGAACAATCACAATTTGGGTTGGAAGGCATCTAAGTATCAGTCAGACTGTGGAGAGGCTTGTCCACCAAGATTGCATGCTGGTACTTGATGTTTCACTCTTGCTGGAATACTGCAGACTGGGGTCCAAGTCTGACCATTCTTATGTGACTGCAACACTTAGGGAAGGGCCTGAATAAGCAGTTCCCCTTTAGGTAAACAAGCTGTCCTAGCGACATTCATGTTCCTTCAAAACATACCCATAGAGACTCAGGCTGAACTGATTTCATGTGATGACTGTGCCATCTAACATACTGCACAGAGTAGATCTCACTGACAGTTTGTTTTCTTTTCATAACAGAAATCCTCTAAGCATTCATTAGGCTCTGTCTGTATCCCTTGATTACCAGAAAAATTTGGTTGTTAGTCTCAGAAATAAGAAAGGAAATTATGCTTTATTTGGTGAAGGATTTTATTTGCCATAGAAAACTAGGGATTTTACACTGGATGTGTCCAATTGTTACACTGTTCCAGGCAACAAATCTGTAACTACACTTATGCTTCAAGCAATTTTGAAAAGCATTTGTTAGAGCAAGGTTAAAAGCTTCTGTGTGAGTGTATCTGCAATCTGGCTGGCTGGTTTTGAGCTTGGCTCTGCTCAAAAGCACCGTCTTTCAATGCAAATAGGTATGTCTGTTCTCTTCCACCTTGAAATCAAGGTGAGTACTCAACCAGACAGACACAAGGAACGAGTACAGTAACACAACATGAGTGCTGTAAATGAAAATCACAAGGAAAGTGGCACAGCATTTGGACTCTCGTGCTGGCTCTTCATGCTGACAGTAACATGCTTTCCTACACCTGCAGAGCGCTAAAGGTAAGTCTACCACAACGTGTCACAAAATTCAAGTGAAAGCTAATGATTCGTGAATTTCAGCGTGTACGCATGCGTGAAGAGTTACGCGCACATGCGAAAAATGAAAAAACACCAGCTAGATTTCAGCAACAATTTATAGGTAACTCTGCTTTCTGCAAAGGCTGATTTGTGTCTCTTCCTGGAAACCACCTACAGCTAGCCAAGAACTAAAGAAACCCTGAAAACTGTCATAGCAACATTTAAGATTACAGTTGGGAAGCCTGTGCCATATTGGTGCCTTGTTTCAAAACTGCCATCCAAAAATTCTTGTTTAAAATCAAGCACCTGTTCAGTGCTTTTCTGAATCATGGCCATTCACAATAATAATTTGCTCATGCTTTTACTGCACTACCAACTTTTAGATCTTGAGACACATTCTCAATACAAACTGACCGGTCAAATTACATTTTCATTGTTAGTTGCCACATGAACATTCTTGAAATAAAATATACTGTCTCTTTTTCACATGAAATTATAACATAATCTTTCCAAAGCAGTACTCACAGATGGGAACCCTTTCCCCTTTTCAGTCTTCTTCGTAAACAGATTTTTTCCTATAAGAAATGAAGAGATGAAATTCATTCCAGGAACAGCAAGTACAACTCTGTGTCAGATCTTAAGGATCTTGCCCTTCTTTGTTCTGTTATTGTACAGATGAAATAATCACGCATGCCTAGTGCACAAATACTCTGGGCCAAAAAGTCTCCTAAGTTATTTGTAGTTCATTGCACCACAAAATTTACAACTTCTTACTGCAGTTTATATAGGGATGAACAATAGATTAGCTACTAATTAATAACTAGACAGACAGCTGAAGAAGAGACATTGAAAACATACTTTTTGGACAGCCTAGTGGTCTGTACAAAACTCATGAATGGGTCTGTGATTTAAAGGAAAACCACCTTTGATTTTCAATAAGCAGAACCATTGGATCCACAGCTTCACAGGTGGACTTTGATATACTTTTTTCCTCAGTGCCTATAACCTAACAAGCTCCCTTTGCCACACACTGCCCACATCTTTGCAGCTGCTTTGTGTCTCTGTGCTGTTAGCCATGAAATGACTAAAGCATGCGTAGGTCAAGGCCTCTTTTTACACTCTTACTGTTTTTCAGAAAGTGTGCGCTGGTCTGCAGCTTTGCTCATTGTCATGGCTGACTATAAGACCCTGCATGAATCAAGAAATTGTAATTTCTCACTGCTTTTTATGTCAGATTTTCTATAGTCTTCATCTTGAAAAATGTTAATTCTCTTCTGTACTTGTAATTTTCTCTTTCTCTGTTAACCCTCATTGTAGAGTCTTCGCTTTCCAGCTAGTATTAGTGAAGAAGACTCTCATCAGACAGCACGAGTGAGCACAAACGTTTGTGCAGGAATGTTGTTCAAGAGAAGATGTCTCAGAGGAGCACAAACACTGGAGGATTCCTTTGGGTTCCTTCATCCCATTGATTTTGCTGCTCTTGGTTGGACCCGCTTAAAATTACTGCACACTGTTTCTGTTCTCTGATGTTTGCTGAAGGCTTGCAAACAGAAACTTTATGAAGCCTGTGTACTGCCTCTCTTTTCTGTGCTCTTTTTCTCTCTCACACAAACCAAAACAGAGACACACGCGCACACACATGCAGTCACAGCTTGTCAACAGCTTTAGCAAAGTAAAATACAAATGGTAATTAGAAACATGTGACCCTAGAAAAGCGGCAGAGAAACTAAAAGGTCATCTTTTTTTCCAAATGACCTAATTAGAAAAGCCTGGGTTGTTGGCTACAACATAATGGTTTTACACAGCTTTTTAACATAGACTTCCTGTTTTAAAACAGTAGAATTTAGTCAGTGCTCTTGTGAAAAGAAAAAAAAATAAAAAAATTGGCATTTGATGCCAGAGATATTAGGCCTCACAACAGCACCTGCCTCAAACAATCTCAAACCCGTTAGATCTCTGTCATCCCATGGTGACCATTCAGAAGACAGTGCCAGCACCACTGCCAGTTGAAAGGAGAGGCTGAAGTGATGCTGCAACACCACAGGGAGCACAAGAAGCACACAGCCAGCTGGTCAACCCTGCCAAAAGTCTGTTACAGTGGTGTGCCTCTCAGGCAGCAAGCGAGGGGAAGAGATGGGGCAGGCATGGAGAAATGCAGATAAAAGTGGACAAAGGAAGGTAGGGATTGGGGCATGAGGGGAGGAGTGAATAGAGGCTTCTCACCTGGGGTCTTCCCAAAGAGAATAGTGTGGGTTACTCCCAGAGAAATTTCTGAGCCTAGTTTTACCTCCTCATTGCTCCATGTACCCATTTAATAATTTTCCTTGTTCTTGTGAACGTGCATGCCATTGATTTCTACAAAACTATTAATCCCAACTTGTTCGTCGTCTAGCAAAGCTATATATAGTTTATGGCTTTTCCCCATAAATCAAACCCTGCAGGCTCTTCAGTTTTAAGCATTTTAATGATGGCAGCTATTCCCAAGATGTAGGGCATGTCCCTGCTGTGGTGGGAGTGCACAGGACTGTGAGATCGGCTCAGGACAGCAATGAGCTGGCTCCCAGACTGGAAGCTGGACAGCCAGGACACCATGGATCAAGCTGAGCTAATTAGAGAAAGGGTCAGAGTTCATGAAGGAAGAGAACGTTGGAGAAAATAGCTTGGGAAGTGCTGATTTAAGGTCTTAGCATGCCTCTGGATTATTAGAAGGAGCCAAAATAGGTTTCTGTGAATTCTGTTGAGGAAAAGCCCTAGCTTTCACATGGCAGAGCAGCTTTGTACTTAGCAGCCATCATAAAGGTGGTAGAGACATTCATCTTGTGTGTTCATGTCCCCAGAGACTAAGAAGTTCTCCACTCATAGTAGTTTCATTGGGAATCCACAGCATTGCCCGTTTCTCAGGCAGTCTCTGTGTCCCATAGGATTGAGCTGGATCAGGCAGCATGGAAAAATGATATATGCTGTGTATGTAATGCGCAGCTTAACAACTTTTTCCAAACTTATGTAAGCATGTGATCTTCATTGAAAGCTGTATACATGCCAAGTTTTGAGCTTTACATTCAAATTCTCTCTGAGAGTTTATAATGGAAAAAAAAAAAAAATACATTTAGTTGGTTAAAAAAAAAATCCATAATATTTCCTTGGATTTATTGTTCTGGAAAGACTGAATAGATTTTCCTCAGCATTTAGGTATTTATTTGCTTTGATCGAGTAGGAGCAAATGCCATTTTTTAAACTTAAAGGTAAGTTTACTATGAGAGGCACTGAAAATAAGTGTTGAAAAATGAAATAATCTTCTGAACCATAACAATGGTAGTGATGGTAGAATTATACTACGTATTAATGATAGTTTCCTTGTGGTAATAATGCTAGTAATGGGGGATATATCATCTGAAATTAGACTGATGCATTCAGATGTACTTGAATCTTACTACACACAGCCTAGGAAGAAATAAAAGAAGCATCAACAAGATATCATATCATATGTAACACAAGCTACGGAGTAACAGTTTGCACCTTCCATATATCACACCAAGAATTCAGCCATCCGCTTGAAGACCTTCCTTCTCTCAGCACCGCAATGAGTGCCTCTCACGGAGAGAGAATCTGGTCCCTTTAAAGCATTCACACCTGCATGGGGCTGTCTGTTGATCTGGGGAGAATCAGGTCACTAAGACGTAACTTGGTTTCAAAGACTGAAAGGTACTAATTTTATATGCCAGTAAATCCATCAGATCACAAGGAGACTGAGGAAATGCTTTTATCTTTAAAATGACAGGCATTAATAATGTTACCAGAATTTCCCTTATATATAACTTTAATAGTTCAGGACTCTTCAAGATCTGCACGATGTGAAAGCTTCTGAAATATAAAAGGCAGTGTCCCCTTCAGAGTTACTAGCATTGCCAGCATGGCCGTGGGAAGATGAAATATGTTCTCGGGAAAAAAGAAAAGGGTGGACAGAATAGAGGAAAAACCACAACCATTTAAAGATAGGTGTTTTATATAGATGCTTGTTCTGCTCAAGTTTTATCTGATTTTGAAAGGAGAAAGACAAGCTGCAGAGTGGGGCTGCAACCATCAGACCTAGCAGGAAGAGCACTTGCTGAATTGCCACTTGGAGGTGCATGCACGTGCACCAACTCTGGGAAGATCACATTCAGTTCTGAAAAAGCAGTAGGCATCACCCAGCTTTTGCCACAAACACAAGGGAGGCTGCCCCTGGTATCCACAGCCAGATGATTGCATCAGCACAACTCTTGACGCACTTGGTGTCTAACAAAGAAATGAGACATGAGTTTCCAAATAGCTGGTGCTGGCAGTGGGAAATTTACAACCCACTACAAAGCGAGGTCATCAGTATACACTCTGGGAAGCCCAAACCACAAATGCTGGTATGATGAGGATGGGAAATCTACTCAGATGGGCTCCTGGGAGCCAACTGACAGAAAATGGCAACTTAATTTTAAACAAAAAGAGGATAAATGAAGCACTCTATTAGGATTGCAGTCCATATTTTAATAATGTTAATTGGATATCAATCTTCTCTCCATCCCAGACAAAAAAAAAAAGAAAAAAAAAATTTTTCATATGTAACTGCTGTTAAAAGGGTTTTATACTGTGTAATTCTGATACATACATGTTCCAACAGGGTCTGCAAGTTCATTAGAAGAATATGAGAAGTCCAATCAACCTCAAACCACTGATAATTTCCTAACAGGGTTCATCTCAGTGGTAGCAAGCATGCCTTGACCTGAAACAGGGCTGATCACTGCATGAACTGTACCCAGGATGAAATTCTTCCCAAACATATCAGAATTAGCAGGGAGAAAGCACCTCCCAGGCAGAATTTAATGCACCGATGAGTCACATGGAGCGGCGGGATATCCCTGCAGGTAGTACTCAATGGTTGCACCATGTACCTAGCATTTAGCAGCCCATCTGGATCGTTAGGTTTCTGCTCTTTTCTTCCCAAGCTAATGGAGTTCCTGGGAACAGTTCAGTAATGGAGCTCTGTGGGGAGTTAGTGTCACTGCTTTTTTGTCTTCTCACCTTACTTAATCATCTATCTAATCTAGGATCTATATTAGCTACCCAATATAGGAGCTGAATCCCTGCCAAAATATGGCAAAACTGAGAGAGTGGGGAAGAGACATCACAGGAGCAGCAAACCACACAGCTCTTTCGTTTTGCGGCGTGAATTAGTCACTACTACTCCACACCTGCTTCTCTTTAAAAATCAATGAAAATATATCCTGGTAAAATGATACAGGTTAGTGGTCATATTTACTGAAGTTCCTGTAATCTGAACTTCTGTTCTTTAAGATACGTTTCATTAGTACCACGTTAGTAAAGCACACTGAGATTTTTACAACGGCAGCAGCGATTCATTGCCTTTGTTAAAGGTTATTTGAAAGTGTGTGCAGAGCAGATCTATAGACAATCTACAGGATATTCCATTTGGTTCATATGATTCAAGCTTACTGCAGACTGTACAGTCACAGCTTCCCATTTCTGCTGGAAATACTACAAGCTATTATACTTTTTTATTAGCTATAATGTCCAGATATGGAAACTGAAGGATACCCACCTCCTTCCACTTCTCACTTCCAGTCTCCCACTCTCTCTTTCTTTCCTTTTCACACACACACTTCATTGATCTGAATTCTGCATTTATTTTCATCAGAGAACAGATTTGGTTGATCACAGAAGTTGCTCATTCCAAAGTGGAACGATTTTTGCTTTGTTTGGCAATGGGAAGCATTTTTAACAGGTTTGGGCTTTCAATTTCACATTTCATAAGCTAGCTGCATGACTTGACTGAGGCAGCATGAGCAGAAAAGGCAAAAGAGTATGAACAAGTAGCACTGCAAAACAAAGTTCTCACATTGATTGCTTTACTGCCTCACTATCAGGTTTGCAAAGTTTCTTTATTCACAGAAATCCTATTTGCAACATAATTATTCATTTTCCTCTCAGTCTAATTTTTCTGACTTTTCTGCTCAGTGAGCACCAAGCCAGAGACTTGGTGTTGTCTGTCATTCCTGCCTGATTACTAACACAAGCTGCAGGGCTTAGTGGTGTCTGCACAAGGGACTGGCTTGCTTGTGCCAGTACCACAAAACGCCCTACACAAATGTGAAGCACCGAGCCCCAGCTGCAGTGAGCTAAACTCTAGCTCCTGGATGGAGCATCCCACTTGTGGCTGAAAAACAAGGCAGCATTGCAAAGGTTATCTGTGCCTGGAAGGCAACACTAGACCCAGGAACTTGCATTTTTGAAGCTGTCACTCAGGGGCTGCTGAACATGTATATTATGACTGTAGGAATGAAGCTCAGAAGTGCGGTATGCAAGAAACTGAGTTCTCACCAGGGGCTGGGAGGAGAATAATTCTGAAGTAAATCTTTCTCTTTTCTCTGCTGTTTTGTTGTTGTTGGTTTTTGGGTTTTTTTTCCCCTTTACATAACCAACTCAAACAGTTATGTTCCTCATCCACCAGCAAGCACAGAGCTAGGTCTTAGACATGCAAGGATGCTGCTCCAGCAAAGACCTCTGCTCCTGCAGGAAATTATTCCTGCAGACCTACAACTGGGGGGAGTATGGTGCTCTCTCAAACAGGCTATCCCATTTGAGAGGGTGTATGTAGAGGTGGTTTATTGGGAGGGTTGCCCGAAGTTTGGTGCTGTTTTTTTTTGAAATTATAAACATTTACTTCAGTAGTATTTGAACAGGAACAGCAGTTTGAATGGGATATACCAGTGCAAACACACATGCACAAATTAGGATTTGTTAATATTTATAACAATATTTTTCTGAGGAAGTGTCCTAATAAGTGGACAATATGATTGCAGCATGCACTGGGATGGGTCAGGTAGAAGCCTCATTATCCTCCACTAGGAACATATGTCTGTCACTCAACAGCATCTACTGCCCAGGACCTGCCAGATCACCTCTGTATTTCATTGGAACCAGTAGCAATTAACTAATTATCAGCAATGGGGTTTTGAAAAACATTTTTTCTTTCCATTACATTTGTCTCTTACCTTTTCTCAGAAGCAGAATTGAATATTCATGTGTAGTTCAAATCACTGTTAATTTGGCTTGTTGCTATTTTTTTCAGATAGACTGTTACCCCATCATTTTTATAGTACTTATACAGCATTTGCTGTATTTTTAGAATCTTCACTGGTCTGTTTAATTACTTGGAAGTTTTTTTTCAAAGCTAAATAAAAATTTTGTTCCAAATCAAACATTAATAGATTAAGAGACATACACATGACCTTCTGTATCTGCACCTACAATTTTGTGGTTGGAGTCAGCTACACATGATAATTAGGCATTTGGGCCTTCAGCATTTTTGAAACCAGTCTTCAAAATTAAGCAATCTGTCCAGTCATGAATACAATTACACAGTTTGCACAGGTAATTACAATATTTCAGTGTGAAGACTCAGGGTTCAGTTCCACTCTGTTCAGCATCTCAAGCAAAATCCCATTGATTCCTAAGGCAGACTAAAGTTACAAAGATACACTACTCTCATAACCAGATTACTTTAACTTTTAGGACCAGAAGTTAAGTCATGTGATCTCACTTCACTGACATGCCCGCTGGAGAGTGCAAATTGCACATGGCCAGGGCTTCCTTTTAGCTTTGTACCACTGCACCACCACCACAACCATTATTACTGCTCCCAAGACTCTTTGGCCAGAGTTCCACTGTGCCAGGCACAGCGTATGCATAAATCAGCCACTACACCAAAGTGTTTATAACCCAAGTTAAGTTTTAATACTGAAGTTTTGCTTTGCCCTATCCCAGTCCCATCCCAGCTTATTTACAGCAGAATTTAACTCCTCATGTTTAGTGTATGGGAGAGTGTAGCTCAAACTTTCATGCAGCATCTGCACATCTGCTCCATCACCCTGTGGTCTCAAGGGCCAGCAGAAGTCAGTGGGAGCTGCAGCTACAGCCAGACCATTTTGCAGACACTTAAGAAGTCTTGTTTGGACTTTTTCAAAGCTCATGAGTCAAAGAGCAGAATCATCTGTTGTATCTGTTAATCCAGTTTTACAGTCTTACCTGTAAAATTCGTAAAATTGACTTTACACTTAAGAAAACCAAGTATGACAAACGATTTAGAGTTTGGGTTTTGTTTTGTTGTTTCATTTTAAATGAAGGAAGAGGATCTTCCCAAGAGACTGAATTTTTAAGAATACACCTGAGTTAAATTCTCATCTCTTCCAGAAATTTCTTGTGCACTCATGAGAAGATTTCTCATTTCTCTCTGGTTCTGCTTCCCATCTTCCAAGTGACATAAAACCTTTCCCTTTTTCTTTCCCACGTATAAACATCCCCTTGGCCACTTCTGATTCTAACTATCCTAATGCTCCCAGATGCTGCCACCAAACAGGCAACAACTAAAGGTTTCATGTGATGTGCTTTGGGCAGTGTGAAAAAGACTGGGTCCAGTGGGATTATTCCAGGATTAGGAAGGAAGTCTTTGGGAATGAGAGGTTTTAGAGGAAAAAAAAGGAAATAGCATTTCTCTAGGAACATTTGTCTCTCGAAACCAATGAGCTTTCTATACCCCAGTTTCTCAGTCAATATAGGAAAAAAAAAAACAGATTTATTTATCACCTAGTGAGGATGCCAACATTCATTCCCTAATGTTTGTGAGGTTTTCTCTTAATGTGAGTGAGCTCCAGAGAAGAAGCTGATCAGAAAGAGGACCTAATTTTCTCATCTCATGAATTTCAGAATTCAGTTACAAGATTACAGTCCCTTCCTCCACAATACCTAAATCTGGCATTAGCTTCAATAAGGCTTCTCAAAGCTTTTTTATGGCTGGAAAATAAAACCCAGAAAAATGCAGATCAGAAAGTAAGGAAATACTCTTAGGATATCAGGATGCACTAAAGGAAAAGAAATGGGAGATGAAATTGCATTAAAGTGTGTGGGTTCGTAAAAAGGTACTCTTTTAAACTTTTTCTCAAAAACATTAGTCTGTATAATGAATTGGACTAGCAGGTAAGCTGTAAGTGCAGCAACTACTGTAAAATGCCATAAAAATGATGGGTTAACAATCTAGATGAAAAAAATAGAAACAAGCCAAAATAACAGTGATCTTTCATGTGAATATTCAGTTCAGCCTGCAATGAGAAGTAACGTTAATGATGAGAGGATATAACAGTCAAAAAATAA
>VXAB01001450.1:4424-19591 GCA_013399175.1 Odontophorus gujanensis | reverse complement strand
CCACACCACCGCTAATCCCCCCCCCCGCCTCAGGTATTGGATACTTTTCTTTATGGTGGCTCATTTGCCTGAGCAACATACCAAATCTTCCTTGAAGAGATATCTTTCCTTCATGGCAGCCGAGAGCCATCACCACTGGGTGAAGTTCTGTGCCACTTTACCAATTTCTTTATTAATACCACCTTCCCTAGAAAAAGATTCCACCTGCTTGGCTTCACTGTCCACTAAGTTCAGTCTACTGATCCCATTGTCCCTGCGCTAAAGCATCCAGTGCTTGCTTGGACTGCAACCGAAATCTTTTTGCATATATTGAATCACACTGAGCATTAGGATTTGGATGATTTCTTTTTCCTTTATGAGTTTTGTCTCCTTCCTCCTTCCATTCTCATGATGGTTCTGCTTCATATTCATCTTCTTCTTCTGTCTTAGTAGGAGTTTATTTCCTCACTAAACAATCTGACTTTCATAGGCATTTTTTTCCTCTTCTGGGGCAACAGATACTGGATCTGTTCTGTTCTCTGAAGTGCAAGGCTTGTCAGAAGGTTAGAGCAACTGCAGAGCCTATCAAAAGGGTTGGAGCAACTTCAGGGCCCATCACAAGGGCTGGAGCAACTGCAGAGTATGTCACAAGAGTTGGAGCTGCTGCAGTTTGTCACAAGGTCTGGAGTAACAGAAGGGCCAGTCACAGGCATGGGAGCAGCTACAGAGTCTATCATGGGAGTTGGAGCTGTTGCAGGACCTGTTGCATTGTCAGTAGATCCAGAGATATTCTCTTCCATTGAGGATGCTATATATTGTTGAACAGGGCTCAATAGACGTGGACCAGGCCCCAGTACTGCAGTGATTTTTGCCTCTCTAGAATTGCCAGGGTGACAGCAGACCAAATATAGAATATTTTCCAAGTATTCTATGAGTTTTTCAGGATTCTGCAATTGTTCAGTGGTAAAGTTCCAAACCATGGTGTGTGTCCACCATCCCAGGCACCTGATCATATAATCTTATGTTCCTTGCCACTCAGAATTATCCAGCCTCAGCGCAGATCTCTGGATGACATTCTTAAAAAATTGTTTAATCATAAACAAACCCTGAAGCATAGTCGTGAAGAAGTAATAGGGGCATGCTTGTTTGAACATCACAACGAAAGATTAAAATTCTTAAGAGCTATTGTAACTAGTTTAGGGAAAGAAGAAAACATGGAAGAGAAAAAAGGAAGTCTGAAGAACCAGTGGAAATTACTTACTAAGAAAAAGGAAAAGGAAAAAAAAAAAGGATGATAGTTATGATAATGATATAAAACATACGTACTAAGCAAGTGATGCACAAGCAATTGCTTATCACCCACTGACTGATGTCCAGTTAGTCTCCCAATAGCGTCAGCCTGCTTAACCAATTCCCAGCCATTTTTACTCTTTTTCCACATTATATCATATAGTGTGGAGTAACTCTTTGGCCAGATTAGTTCAGATGTTCTCATTCTGCACTGTCCCAACTCCTTGTGCTCTCCCAGTCCCTCTCACTGGCAGAGAGTACGAGAAGATGAGAAACTGAAATGTCCTTGGTTCTGTACTGCACTGCTCAACAACAACCAGAAACATTAGTGTCTTATCAATACTGCTTTTCTCCTGTAGTCAAAACATAGAATTGTACAAGAAACTATGAAGGAAATATCAGCTCTATCCAAGCTGAATCTGGGCGTTGGTTGCATTTACATCAAGTGAAATAGTATTTGTAAATCTAGTGTTCAGAATACAGTGAGTGCGATGAAATTATATTAATAAACAAATCAATATTGCCTCAAACTGGATTTTACTCTCTGGCTTTTAATACACTAATGTGAATGACTTTAAAGATTCCAACACAACAGAGCAGACTTCAAAGGCAGTGGTTAAGAGGACTGTCCTTGAGTATTTTATTGACTGTTTTAATTAATACTATCTCAGTTGGATTTTAAAAGCCACAATCAGAAATATTTCACCTCCCCAAACCTTTTTCTTCTTCAAATACTGTTGATGTGTTTAGAAGAGCTATATTCTGCTTATCTTACAGTGCACCTGTAAATTAAAGTCTTAAATTTGAGCTCAATGACTTATGCAGCAGAAAGATGCCATGCGTCTTTTCAGTAGGACTGTTCTTTTTATTTGTCATGTTCACAACGTTTAATGTTGATCCTATTATATGTCTCCTTGTCAATATTTACTCCCAAATCAGTAGTTTGAACATAAAACTTATTAAAATATCTCTGATTATCGTTATAGTATACGGCCTCAAATAAATCTTTCTATCTCATTGTAAGGAAGAGAAGGGAATGTACACTGTATAAATACTGGGTGAATCCAATCAGTCTACAGCAAAGCAAAGAAATATTCCTTCCCTGTATTGTTGAATCAGGGAAGACAGAAGATGTTTTGAGTCACAAAATGATTATGTCTAAGCTCATAAAGAAGCAAATAGAAGATGAATTTTCTCTGAAAGATGGTGTCTTCTGCAATGTGAGAATTGTTTGTAACTTAAGAACAGAACTGACTGGAAAGAGTTGCCTGATATCTTCCCTATATGATGACTGAAGCTAACAGAAGGACACACTGCACTTAATGAGAAGTTAGAAGCAGTAAATGATCAGCAAACTCTAGCGTGAATATCAAGCAGAGAAATTTTGTTATGATGAAAAAAAGTTCTCATCAGTGTATCTGTATTCCACAGAGATCTAGCATATGCTCTCCCTACCTCAGTAATTCTATTGTCATTTTATGACAAATTTACCCATCTAGTGAATGAGAGGAAAGCGTTGCAAGTGTTGGATGCCACGCCAAAACATGCACATAGGTACATAAAGTGCACATACGAGTATACACTGTGTATTAGGAAAAACCTCTTCACGGAGAGGGTGTTTGGGCACTGGAACAGGCTCCCCAGGTTCATGGTCATGGTCCCAAACCTGCCAACATTGAAGATGCATTTGCCGAGAGCTCAGATATACATAGTTTGCCTTTCAGATTGTCCTGAGTGGTGTCAGGAGTTGGACTCAGTGATCATCTTTTCAGATATTATTTGATTCTGTGATTATACCTTAGAAATACAGCTATGACAAGGGTGACACATCTCTGACCCACAACCACAATCTTCCTCTGTTCTACTACAATGACTTATTCCAAATACACTACGTAGGCTGGCTGGAAGCACTTTTAAATGATGTTTGGCCTGGAGGCAAGCTTGAACCTGTTAGCATCAAGGTATAAGCATTTATTTCTACCATAACATAGTGTTAAACCTCGGAGATTTAAATGTGAAAAAATAAGTTACTTTTTCCTAATGTATCTGTTCTGGCACAAAAGAAAACAACCCTGTCCTACATAAACTCTCAGTGGTGCAAAAAGCAATACATTCACTTCCCATACACAGCCTGTTTTGCAAACAAACCCTATGCTTTAGTCAAAGTCAGTGTTAAAAGGAAACTTTTTCTTTACATGAACAATTCCCTGGAAAGCCCAACATGTTCTACAAATATGTCCCTGTTTGAATATCTGATGCTGCACCAGCTCATCTGTAAGCCTCTAGGCACCCATAATCTCAATTAAAAAGTATGATTGTTACTTCAGCTCTGACAAGTCCTACAGAGTTCCAGTATGCAATAACTAATGTAAAACAATTCCCTTCAGTCTGTCACTAATGGTCACACTCATAACCCTTCTCTTTCTTCAAATGCTGGACAGTAAGCTGGCAAGAACACTGAACATCATCATTAAAGAGAGAAAGTAAAATAAAGCTAATAAACACAAAGAAATCTGTCTGTGCAGGAGAAAAAGTATAAATCAGAACCTAGATTCAGGCAAAAATACTACAACTGTCCGTATAATTCTGTTTCATTCTGCCTCTTTTTCATCCCCTGACCTCTCTGGGCAGCTCATTCCAGTGCTTCACCATGCTCCCAGTGAAAAATTTCCTCTGACATCTAATCTAAATCTCACTTCTTTTTCCCCTTATCATATCACTATATAGTTATGTAAAATTCCCTCATGTTTATAACCTCTCTTTAAATACTGGAAGACTGCAAACAAGCAAATCTCCCACAGCCTTTCCTTGAAGGGGAGGTACTCCAGCCCTCTGATCTTCTTCATAGCCCTCTCTGGGCCTGCTTTTACGGTTCCATGTATTTCCTTTGCTAGAGGTCTCAGACCTGGACACAGAACGCCACCTGCATCTTCAAGAGGGCAGAGTAGATGGAGACAATCACCTCCATCTCCATGCTGGTCCCCCCTCTGTTGATGCAGCCTTGGCTACAGTTGAGCTTCCAGGCTGCAAGAGCACAATTTGAAAGATTCAACTATTACTTTAACAACTTGCGCATGCATCTATTTAATATTTAAAATTATTTCATGGAAGGATTGTACATCAGTGGTTAGAAATGACCAATATTTTTCTTGTCTCTGGTTCAAATGGATCACGTAGTCTCCCTAATTGGGATCAGATACTTCAATATCTGGAGTCCTTCCACGTGTTCTAGAAATTGCCTTGGACACAGGAGATAAAACCTGTTAGGCTTTTCAGGGTAAAAGCTGTCACATATAACCTATGTATTTAGATTCATATATGAATACATACATAGATACAGTAGTGTGTATATAAACTATTATATATATATATGCAATTATAAAATATATGCAACATATACCTTTAGATAGATTACCTATGTTTTAACTTCTACATTTCACAATGGGAGTGAATTGTTAATAGGAAACCACAGACAGTTTTACTCTACCAAGGATAATGAAATGACATTTTGGAAAATGACTTTTGAAGAGACCTACAAATAGTCAGCTACAAAATTCTATTTTGAACATTGTCACCACCATTGCACCAATGCATTTTACCCATCAGTGAGCAATAGCTTGCCTTCTGCTCTTGTATAACCCTACCCTAGCAGAGGTGACCCACTGCAGAAACATACCACTCTCCACCTCACTGTGTTGACATCCACTGTTTGGTTTCCATAAACATTCAGCAGGTGTTGATAAGTGCCAGTGGGTGCAATTTTTTCTGCATTGGCCAATTCAACAGCACATCTTTGCTCCATATGCACTTAAAAGTTAGATGCCATTTTGTCCATCTGCCCCTCTGCTGCCATCTGTGGCATGGCAACAAAATGTAACAGTATTGTAGGAAGGGTCAATCTCTGTTGGTGAACACCTGTAGTACCAACTACTCAGGAAGCTGAGCCTGCCACAGCATTCGATCCTGGGCTGCAGCATGTTGTGTTGAGCAGGCATCCATGCCAGGGTAAGCATCAGTATGGTGAGCCCCAGAGAGCAGTGTCACACAAGGTTGCCTGAGGACCAATGGACTGGACGGTCAGAAATAGAACATGTGGATCAATCTGCTATGATTTAACTGGCTCAGGTACATGTGTACTGGTAACATGAGGATGATTTCCAGCTATGTGGGCCCATGAAACCTCACACCATCAAGGAAGAGATGCAACAGTTAGGCTTGGGATTAAGGAGTGGTCTTGACCATGTACAGTATCGCACAAGTTCCCCATATATGTGAAACATGCTGTAATTAAACAATCCAAGTGGACAAAGCCTCTTTAGTATGGAGGACAATGTCTGAATTATAAATATGGGGAGACCTGGAAGGTGGATTATATCACACTTGCACAAACCTACAGCGGCAAAGCTGTGAGCTTACAATGGTAGAAGCAGTCACCGGATGGTTGCAAACATATCCCATGCCCCATGTCACCACTGGAAATACTGTCCGAGGTCTTGAAAAGCAAGTAGGCCAGCCATATTGCCTTACTACCAAAATCTGCCTCTGACGTTGCAAGCAAACATAATAACGTCCTAGGCGTTACATTCAGACTTGGCCTTCAACTTATTAATAGTATCCCTCTTTTGTGACAATTTTAGATAAGTGTCCACAGGGATGATATGATTTCTCATCCTTGATCTTCTGACTTAAGAGTAAGAAATAAACTATACCATCTCAACAGTCAAATATATGCAACACTTTTCCTGTTATCAGTACTATCTTCCATCAGAGTATCTATGAGACAGTATTATCAGCATGCAGCTGAACCATGTAGTTCAGTTTCTCATAGTTTGGATCTTAGGTCATTTAAATTTGCATCTTTCTCCATGTTTTCATATTATGAAACTTTAAAATGTATATTGTCTACACTAAAACTCTCAGGTATTAGAATATATGCCAAACTCTTAAAAAAAAAAAAAAAAGATAAAAATTAGTCTCCATTTTTTGTATGTTATAGAATACTTCTAACATGTGAACAAGTTTAAACAAGAGAAGTCCTTCGATTAACATATATAGAGAGAAAACATTTAAAAATTCCTAATCAAATAGTGTGCAAAAAAAAAGTCTGAAGTTTTTAAATGTGCAATATGCATTAAAGTTACAACTTTTTATATAATCATCAACTTCAAAACACTTCAATCTCACAGCAGGAACACTAAGAATATTTTTTGGTGCTGCTACCCTATCTTCATTTCAGGAATAAATAAACTGAATTATCTCTGCTAGTCATGGGTTAAATAGATTTTTGTACAGTAAAAGCAGAGCAGATCAAGAGAAAAGAAACCAAGACAAGTTTTTGAGAAGTTTTCTGCTTTCTACCTTTCTAAAAGGAACATGTGAAACCAGGTATACTAAAAAAAATCATACTTTTTTAGTGTGACATTTGTTTCACCTTCTGCTGGGCCTCCAGAAATCTATGCTCAGCTTTTTGCAGTGATTGTATCCTTTACACCTGAGCTATGTTGAAGACAATATCCTGCTAAAGAAAGGATATGCAGTGTTTCTTGGTCAGTCTGTTAGCATCGGCATAGTTTCATTCCAAAAACACAGGATAAACTCTAAACTGCATTTTGGCCCTCAGTGAGATTATAAAAGTAAAACAATTTTTCTTATACTTTTAAAGCATCAAACACAGTTCAAATCCTACTACCAGTAGAAGTATTTACTTGCAATCTCTGTTTCATAGTTGGTGCACAGAAAGTCCATAACCACAAAAATACTTGTTTTCTGAACATCTGCAACATATATAACGTGTTGTTTTACCTGTTCAGAATTCCACTGAAGTTCACTCTCAGCTTGAAGAGAGGGAGAAAGCGTTCTTTTTGCTTTGTCAGCTGCAATCAAATAAACCCCTCTAAGTCCCCCGCTCCCCTCCAAGCTCAACAAACCTGAACAAAAGAAACAACTGCCTCCGAATAAGGCAAACAATCTTTTAATTTCCTCAGAAAATGTAGAAGATTTACTTCTTGAAAAAGCAGGATGTAGCATAAATAGTATCTTGGAGATGTTTATTTGATTAATGTATCCTACTTCGAGTGTATTGAAAAAAAATCATCTTACTAGGGAATACAGAAAAAAAAGTTAAATTTTCACTCAAGTCTTTATAAGAAAGCAATTATTTTCATTCATAGCAATAGTTACTGTCATATCCTTTTGTTGGTAAAACAAAAGACTCCAAGGGAATTAACTTTAGAAAAGTAATCAGATCCTGCTGTGTAGCTAAATGAATCAAACTGTCTAAGCTCCTTTTTTACTAGAAATATATCTACATTCCAGCATCTTGAAAGTATTGCAAAAACACACACACGCAAAGTGAAATTAATCCCCAGGGGACTGCAATGGTGGCTGTTAATAATACTCATCTGAATTTACGGCCTCAAGTGTTGAATATCTGTCAAATAAAAAAGAGAAACAGCCAACAAGGAGAGGACAAAACAAGGGGAGATTCAACAGATACAACTAGTAAATGGAAAGTAGTCATTAGAAAAATAAATTATTTCCTGTCCTATTCTAATTCTTTACAGTCTGTGTGGCACTGACTTCACCACTGACACAACTGACATGGTCTTTGCATCTGCATTTATTTACCGTGACCTAATGGAAAAACTAATCTTGGTCTCCCAAAAAGCTTAATGCCAGAAGCACACCACATTGTACAAAACATCCCAGCCTTCTCAACTCTACCTCAAAATTAAAGGATTTTTTAAAAGTTCTAAATAATATCTTGTCTAAAAACAACAAAAAATAAGGTGTTTATGAAACTCCTTCCTGTTCTTGAAATTCTATTTAAAATAGAACCAAGCCTCATTTGAAATATCTCCTCTAAGAATATTTGCAGAAAAGCTTATTTCTCCTCACTGTGTCTTAATTTATACGGTAATGTTAGATTTAACAATAAATTCAGCAACCACCATTGCAACAGAGTCCTGTCATAGAATGTTTCTGTGTTATTCCTAAAAGTAACGGAATCTTAAAATCCTAAAGTTTGCCAAACATAAAATAAAGCACATTTTCATACCTGGAACCCAGCGGTTTTCACAAACTGGAGTACATGTTGTGTGCCAAGGGAAAATGGTACTGCAGGTTAGGTAAATGCCCCATTTCTTTTAACACCTTGAAGGAGTCCACAGAGAAATAGGACATCCTGAACAGAGCTAGCAGTCATGCATTTGTAATAATTTTACGTGAAGTACTTGGGTGACAGGTGTCATTCTATCAATTAATATATTTGCTCCTTATCATATGGGTAGGAAGCAGCCTATCAAACCATGGAGGTAATAAAACTCTCAAAATCCCTTCCCATATCCTTTCATGGATCTGAGTTCAAAGTGAATCTTAAATGCCCAAATCTTTTTTTTTTTTTATCAGTACAGCCTGCGTATGTGTCCTGCATCTTTTTGTGACCAAGAAAATCAGATTTAGACCCAGCAAACTTTCTACTTCTTTTTAAAAAGTCCTCAGTACTTCCTTACCTGTTTGTATAATGACTAGCAATACAGATCTTAACTAGTGGTGAGGTCTCTGGCTGTTATCACAGTATGAATGGTTGTAAAGTTAAAACCTTTACGGGAAGTAAGAAGGCGAGGTCTTTGTAAGTACTGTACCACTGTATCCTATCCAGTAAAAAGACAAGGGAAAAAATAAGAATTTATCAGCATTTTTTCTTCTTTGTGGGGAAATACAGAGAGCAAACTTTAACCCTCTGCATAAAGTCTCTGTGCCTCAGAGAAAATCATCTTGTGTTTTGCCTCCTCAAGTGATAAGCAATCTGGATTAATCATTTCTAAGCTCAAATCAGGTTTTCTGTCTGTCAGTTGCTCACTTGCAGCACTAAGGCTGAGCCCAGATCCTGTCCACCTGCAGAAGGATGGTGATTGAGTTCAAATCACACGACTGCTAAATCCTTGTATTGTGTGAAGTGTAATGGCTACTTATGGAAAAGAAACAGTGCAGCTTGTGAGGCATTCCAGGAGAATGAAGCAAAACAAAATGCAGCTTTGGGCAGTGGCCCAAGTACTGCTCAAAGACAGAAAGTCATACAATCGTAGGGTCCTAGAATGGCTTAGGTTGAAAGAAACCTCAAAGATCACCAAACACAAAGGATGAACAGTAGTCTTTGTTCAAATGGAAGGAATTCTACAGAAAAGTCTTACAAACTGTAGTCCATGCAATTTTGTACATCTGTGCTAATACAATTCAAAGCAATAATATTTTTTTACAGTGAATGTGCAAAGAGTTGAAATGTATTTTTCATCTCCTGCATATCACTGGACCAAGTGGAGGGACTTATACCTGTGCTGAAATCTGAACTAGTGAAAAATAGTAATTATTGCAGTTTCTGACATGGTTCAGACAGTTCTGAGGAAATCATGTGTTTGTATAAGCACACAAATTCTTTCCCCACACAGTTAAAGCTTTCCTAAAAAAAAGGAATAAAAAATTCAGTATGTTATTACTATAAACACTAGGAAAAAAAAATAAGGCTTAGCCATAACAACTGTGGAATACAGTCAGTAAAACTAACTATGAAAATGATCAGGATAAATGATATTGTCAATTTGTGTGTCACAAAAAGACAAATAGGACAATCAGGAATTTTCAGCTGAGACTTTTTATGCTGTATACGTAATTTTTAACTGTAAACTCTGAAATTGCTACAGATTTCATATTATCCTCAGAATGTTAAAACATGGTAGAGTTAAAAGGCAAAACACAACAAAACTTACATTCACATCAGATAATTATTTTTTACAAAGAATACATAATATTTAAAAATCAGGATCAACACTGTACTATAAGATACTAAGAACATCAGGTAGGAAAAAGCCTGCCTTGTTACCGTATCTCTGGGTGTAATTAAGACTGTCATGGTCTGAATGGGCATGTCGTGATCAAAGCTAAGAAAAACAATGCTAGCTTTTGAAGCATGAAGAGATAGACACTTTATGAAATGCAAAAAGACACGGGCTATAGGGTACTCTATGGGATTAAAACAGATTTTTATGAAGTATAATTTTAAGCTATTACTCCTAAATCACCTACTGCAAACATGCATAAGCTGAAATTCTTCAAATTTTCATAGCTATTATGTGAAAAAATGATTCAAAAACAAGAAACAATATCCTTCCACTCTTTGGAAAACAGATTTTAACAAGAAAGAAAGGAAAAAGAACTTGGACAGTTTCTATTTACATCACTGCAGCGTCTCAGATTATTACATGATGTCTGCTAAGGGACAATTATATATTAATTTTGTGAGGTAGGGGCATCTGTGTTTCTGATTTTTCAGTAGTATCTCAATTCACTTTATCTAGGAATCACAGAATTGTCGGGGTTGGAAGGGAGCTCTAGAGATCTTCTAGTCCAAACCCCAAAGGGTTGGAGCCAACGCAGGCTTCCTGGACCACAATAGTAATATAAACCCTGCACAATGTTATGTGCCTTTAAAATAGTGAATATCTATCTTTTTAATTTACTTCTGAAATACCTACTGAATTTCACCACATTAAAAGAATTTAATGCTTAATTGCTTATTGAATCCCTATGGGTATAAAATTTCTCATCCTCATCAAAAACGTTCCATGTCAAGACAACTAAACATATGTTTTCCGTACTCTAAAAGCACTGTAACTATAATTGTTCATTCAAAAAGTGTTGTTCAGTGTGTTTTCCCATTATTAAAGCCTACTCTGTTCTTCAAAAAGTTTGCATTACAAAGAAAAGTACCAGAGTAAGTGAACAGTAATACCTGGTACCTCTGTGATTTGACCTCAGGAAAACATAATCTTAAAAAGTCTACATGACCTCCACGTCTGCAACAGCTCCACAGCATGGAAAGGGTCAGCAGAACTTCCTTGTCAGATCCACCTTTACATCTGGAGTAAGTTTTCAACTCCAGTGCTGTAAACAAGATTTAACATGACTGTGAGTGGATGGATAATAATAATTATTTTTTCTTGTTTGTTGGTAATTTTTTTTTTACTATAAAAGTATAATACCTTCCAACACCCCTTAAAATAACTCTAAACTGGTCTGTAAAACAAACCCAGTTTTACTGAATCAGCTTAGCACACTACCATGCCTTTTTTTTATCTTCTACAGGCAACTAAACATGTCAGTTTGTTCTCTAAGGGTACTGCTGGGCTTTTGCCCAGTTTTGCTTTTTCGGAGAACCAGTTGGTCAGCCTTTACAATTTCCCTGTGAGGCACACAAAGACCTGCCAGCAGTTTCTGCACGGGGCAGAGCAAGCTTCAGTATACCAGTCCCGAAGAACTTTGCGTTATTCCATGGTCAGAAGCAACAGCTGCTGTGGGATGCCATCAGGTGTAGATTGTTTTGATGCTTTTCCTCAAAAAAGACTTGCTAAAGTGGTTAAAATTAAATAAATGAGGAAATGTCTGACTCTCCCTTTAGAAATATTTGTCAGAATGATCATATGCAACAGCTTCCATCTGAAAGTTCATTGTAGGAGGGAAGGGGATATTATTTTAGCAATACTAACTGATCTATGCTTGAGCACCATTATGACTTGACATACGCTCTTTCATTTGTGCCTGATTTATCTACAGAAACAGATTAATGTGTTGCTGGTACAGAACCCATCAACAGAACGGAAGAAGCTCACAACTATGTCTCCAGATAGAGCTGGGCAAAACATGAATTTGTGCAGAAGAGTCAAGCCTGTCCAACAGGCAAAAGAAATTCTCCCCTGTACCCATTAGTAAGATGACATTATCAATAGTTATTACTATCAACAGAAAATATGTTTTGGTAGGCATGTATAAGTTAGTATGATTTAGTTTAATGGAAAAGCACAAATGTGTTACCATAATGCAAATTCTCTAACGTGTCCTGTTGGGTGGTCATGGTGCACATTTTTATACAGCCACTGGAATTGCTGTAGTTCAAGAACATCTTCTCGAATACTTTGAGTATGACACAGAACCTGATTTTATGTCATGTGAAAAATATACAATGGGACGAATTATGCATTTGGGGGTTTGAGATGTCAGGATGAAAAAATTATCCACATAAAACCCACAGCCACTGTTATCACTGCAAAGATTTCCTAAGTACTAGCATCTGCTTTCAGTGGTATCTTGGAAAGGTAAACAGGCTGCATCTACTGAGACACATTCTGTTCCACACAACCTCTTAATAACTGTACGTTACCAGCTTTGATGTTTTCCTTTGTCCTTATATAATAAGGGACTTTAACATTTCAGTGGAACGCTGTGATTAGGAAGATATTTATTTTCATTATTTCTTCATAGTTCCCAACTGGGAAATGAGTTCGAACATTTAATCTGCATCCCACCTCAGCCAGCAGGAATGCTCAGCTTGGGAATACTGTTATTTAGCTGCTAAAGGCATATAAATTTCTAATGAAGTTAGTCATATTCACATGATTTTTTCAGTTGTACTGTCATTCATGCATCTCCTTATGTACTGAAAAAGTACTAAATCCTCACATACAAAATTTTTCATTCTAAACCTTGGGAAATGTTGAGGTATCCATAGTAGATAATTAAAATAATTAGGCTTATGAATGAAGCTGATTGAAACAGTCATTTCAGTAAAGCTAGCTGTGAGTTTCTATGAACACTTCTACTTTCTCCCTTCAATCTCTGTGGATGAAATCAATTGCTGCTGGGAAAATCATCCAAGCAATAGATCTCAAAACAGTAATTCCAATGAACCTGGATGTGACGACAGTCATTATATCTAGTTCTCTTAATTTCTTTGAGCCTGCAGTCTATTCTCCTTAATGTCATTTCAACCACCTTCAGTGCCAGGGCTTTGTTTTCTAATAGGAATTTCTTTTTTAATCTGAACTATGGTAGGCTGTTTCCCAACCATAGAGATGTACACGCGTAAAGAAACAGCATTATAAGCATATTCTCATCTCAGTCACCTCTAGAGTGTTGCCTATATCTGAAGAGACAGTTTCCCTTTGTCTGACTGCAAAAAAAAATTATAGTTAACTTTGAAAGTAATTTCTCCTATTTATTTTCATGGAAACAATGGGAGATGCGAAGTCAACACTATTTGAAAGAACAAATTCTCAGCTATGATTCACTTCTTTTTAACATAGGCACCACTATTAGCTATGCATTTTTACCAGCAATGCATAAGACCTTACATGCCACGCTCATGAAGACCTGCATGGCTATCTGGAATGCAGATTGTCTTTCATGTTGCCATTGCCACTGCTGAAATGCACAGCCCTTTGCATTACTGTGCTCTCATCCACTGTCTGGTTTCCATAAACTTTCAGTAAGTGCTGATGAATGTCACTGGGTGCCATTCTTCCTGCATGGAACAATTCATTGACACACCTTTGCTTCATACCCTCTTCCATGTCAGATGCCATTTTGTCAGCCTGACCCTCTGATGCCATCTGGCATCAATATTGTCAAGAAGGTTCAACCTCTAACACCATACCACCAGTGCTCGCTTCTGATCTCATGATAGTAAGAGGGATTACTTTCAGAAAAGTCCTAGTAAAATCTGCAATATTGTTAATACATAAGTAACAAAATAAGCTAGAGGGGAACGGGAAAGAGAAGGGGAATGCGAAGGGGAATGGGAACAGGTGAGAGAGAGGTATGGTGATGGGGAGGGGAGGGGAGGAGAGGGAAGGACTTATGGAGCTTCACATTTTCAGTAGAAGTTTGATTATATAAACTGTTTTTAGGTTTGTCTTTCCAAAGAATTCTTTATCTACATTACTAAATTAGTACAATTTTAGAGCACTTGGATATGTTAGTATTATCTTCTAATTCTAGATTTGCAATAAAATCTGTCAGCATTTCAGAAACCAAGTATGCTAAAGAAAGACTGTACTACCTGAAATGTAAACTGTGTCTTTTCTACTCTCCTTGAGGACTTGGTTGTCTTTAAAGGTACATTAATTTTCTGTCTTCTTTGTAAACAGTCAGAGACAGAATAAGAATGATTTAAGAAATAATGAGATAAGACTTTTAAAAGCATACATGAGTTTAAAAAGCATAAGGTAAAATATTTGCATGAATTTTATATTGTATCCCATTACCTTACTGTGTACTGATAGACAGATTGATAGACAGACAAAGAAGCAAACAGCATAGATGAGTGTGTTTGTATGCATATGTTCCAATGTCTGAAGTGTACTTTTCATGAGAAAAGTTAAAATCACTGCATTTCTCATGGACAGAAGAAGTCCAACAGCACTATATAAAAATCTGAAAGCATGAGATAATAGGGAACTACACAAATTGTGTGGGATGTTCATTCATATCTATGATCAAAGCCCATCAAGACAAAATATGTGGCAGTTCATTCTGTCCATCATTCAAAATCAGTACCTGAAGAAATTGCTTGCAGTAATTTCCAACAGTAACTTAATTCTCAGGACCTGCTAAGACCCTTCTTCAATACAGTGCCTCCAAAAACCTTCAGAAGAATACTATAATACTGAAATTTTATGAACTGTTTTTAAAATCTAGTTGTATTTCTCCTTCCCATGTAAGTGCTTTTCTTATTTGTGAATAGTGGGAAGTCATCCATGTCTAAAACTAAGAGAGTCCTACTGTGGTTTCAGAAATTAAATCTCAGCAGTTTTGACTAGTAGATGATGCATAAAACTTTGCAAATGTGTAGATCACCTGTATTTAGATCACAATGCTCACAATAACAAATCTATGAAAAAGTACTACTAATAATAAATTAAACTTTTCAAATGTGGAAAATCAGGAAAAAAGAAAGAGGAAAAGGAAAAGGAAAAGGAAAAGGAAAAGGAAAAGGAAAAGGAAAAAAGGAAGAGGAAGAGGAAGAGGAAGAGGAAGAGGAAGAGGAAGAGGAAGAGGAAGAGGAAGAG